>JAQFVV010006369.1:982500-1291830 GCA_028023455.1 Epiperipatus broadwayi | reverse complement strand
CCCTCACTTCCGGGAAATATAATATTAAAATAAAATGGGTCTAGCTCAGTTAATGATTATGCTCGGCTAAATGCATATAATTGACAAATAAAATTACTCTACATTAATATTAATTATTCTACTAGCTCAAATTAATAAAACAATAATATTGGTTCAGTTTATAAAATAAATAAATAAATATTTATTAAATCATGAGACTTGGAGGGAGGTACAAGGGGTAATAAAAAATACATTGAGCCAATATCCCACAGGATACTACCTCAATGGCATAAGAACACTATCCCCCTATTACTATCTCAAATAATAAATCTATAGCATTCTTACGACTTCAGTAATAACTAATCATTAAGATTACACTAATAAATAAATCTTAATCCTTTTATTTAAAATAATTTAGCTAAATAAATCTCAGGTTCTTAAACTACTTTAAGTTAATCAAAAATTACTGTAGTAAAGCATGATAAGGGATTTAATATCATACTCAACCACACCTAACTAATAACAAATATAATAAATAATAATAATATTCTTCATTGTATGATTTAATCTTACATATCTTTTTCTCCACTATAATTCTTATTCACCATTATAATAATAAAGAAATAATATAACATAATCTTTTATCTTTCATATGATCTTGCAATAAATATGTGGTAGTATTTTATAATCTGAAAATATACATGTGTGGCAACTGATAGCATTATAATTCTTTATAATATTATAATAATTAACTTATGACCATAAAGATAATGTAAAATGTAATTTCTTAAATAAATCATCTTAAGAAAATATTAGAATTCTTAAATAATACTTTATTTATTTCTGTGCAAAATGTTATGTTTTGGTTCAAATCTTCTATGGTTCTAAAATATTGCAGAGTGGGAAAGAAATCAACTTAACACACAAATTTTGAAAAAAAAAACAAGTTTAACAAAATTTTATTACAACAAATAAAATAAACAAGGATCTATTTACAATTTGTACAATAAGTCTTGCACCATTATAAATCTATTATTCATCGTAAACTAATAAAATAAAAAAAACATAAATTTAAAGTCTTCACTCCGACTTAAAAAAAATACAATTTTCTATTTCCATCTTTGTCAAATTTTATAATAAAGATACAATTACTTTACATTAATTCTAAATATTATCTCTTACTAAATATCATTATAATATGCTTCCTTTAAGCATACATTGGTTACGAAGCATAAAAAAATATAATAACATCTCGAATGTGTATCTTATCACTAAATAATTTCTCATTTTGCAATGTTATTATTATTAAACACAAAATATCCAATGTTGGTCTATTAATAAAGTACGTGGACATCATTGGTAATCATATTATTATACCCAATATCTCTTACTTAGTATTATTTTAATATGGAATAGTTGCAATTATTGATGTACTTCTTAATTATTAAAATAACTACAAAATATACCTATGCTTATCTTGTACTGTTTCGTTTTACTACATTATCTATTTTGAAAAATATGCAATACTTATAAAATTTAAAAATATTTGAAGTTATTTAAAATTCTAGAGCAACTTCACTTCATTTACATTCATTCATGAAATTTATTTTATTTTCAAAATAAATATAGAACATATTCTATGATTCTTTATCATTTAATTCCGTTTGATTTTTAATTCCATTTTGCATTGACTCTATTCATCCTCATAAGTAAACAAACCTATCTTATTCATTAAATAACAGTCCTTAAACTCTAAATTATTTATCATTTCCTTTTAAAAATACGATACTGTGCGATGTAATGCTTTGGAAAAATCGTGATAGCGAATAGATGTGTAGGCATAGGGAAGAAACTAGAGTCTCACTCAATAGTACATATTAGATAGACATCATGGCACAGTGTATCAATAAAATAGAGGCATGACCTATTTGTCTAATGACCTCCACTACCAACAACGATGTCAAAGCTATTACTTCAGCTTTCTAGAACATCAATATTCAATATAAAATAAACACTGCCCACAGATAAAATATACCAGCTACAGGGCTTTGTTAACTGTACCTGTATACTTAATAAGATTATAAAATTTTATTCCTGTTCCCATAATAAATCCTACATTAATAACATCTCATTGGTTTCATGTTTTTTAAAATTACTACCAAGTCACTATCTTATAAAATTTTCCTATAGATTTATCAAATCTACATCGACAATGATACTAACTAACATAGTCAAAATAACAAATAAAATTCAGTCGTAATTATAATGATCTCAACTAATCAACAAGAAAAAGGTTACTTTACTTTCCTATCAATATTCTTGAACAAAATACAAAATGATTATTATCCATACTTTAAATATCTAAGAAATATTAAAGTCCTTTATAAAAGAATCATATAATTATTCATCATCATGTTATATTATACTAGTAATATGAAATCAAAGTATGCATATCCTTAGAATAAATAAATTCTAATCTTATAAGTTTAATGTGTGTATAAATGTGTTCACACATAATCCAACATTCATATTTCAACATTATATAATTCATTGATAATCTACAAAAGAAAAATACACCATAAAATATCAATATCTACAACTATTACCTAAGTGATATCAACTTGTCAATCACTTATGATGTCTTCTTGTCCACAAATTAAAATAAACATTGCATAGTATAATACATTCATACTATCACACTTAACAATATTAACTTATTTAAAATTATCAAAATATTTATTATAAAACTATAGTATTATTAGTAACTAAATTAATATTTATGTACCTATTCTACTAATTAAATAATGTGATAACTAGAACTAGGGTTAATAAAAAAAAATCAAGACATAATTACATATACTTCTATGTTGAATTGTCCTTTACACAAATAAAATAAAATGTTTTTATTTTCCTTGAGTTTTTTTTTTAAAAAACTCTTGAAGAGCGATTGAAATCCCCAACCTTTGTTGCCAGAGTTTTTGTTCCAATGCTTGACAATGAAGCTAGAATTTTCTTCCCCACAAATGACTTAATAAATGACTGACTGACACATGTGTAGAATCCTTCCAACACAAACGAAGTTTTAAAATAAATGATAAAATAATAAGGCGACATCTAAAAAATTAGCAAAAATAATCATTGATCTGTTCTGGAAAAGTTTATAAAATAATAGTTCATAGTCTCTATTATCCAGAACAATGATTATTAAAATAATAAATAAACTATAATATAAAAAATAACACTTCGAAGTTTCCTTCCTTAGAATTTTATATCGACTTGGTAGTGCCTTAGACACAGCAACTTGCATTCGGATATCCGGATATTTCTTTTTGTGCATTTTTTTTTTAAATATATCTTTTCAGAATTTAATAATTACTTATTGTTAATAGTCCCATTATTTATAGGGTTTTATTTGTCAGGATATTTATCATTTCTTTATCCAAGTATAGCTATTTTCATCATAATTTCAATTATCGGTTCTTTTCAACAAATCATTGTAATGTGTATAGTCTTATAAAATTATAGATTTATTACATATGCTTTAAATACTTTTCATTTAGCTATCATTTTATGACAGTTTTAAAATTATCCATAATGTTTTCTTCAAAAGATAAAACATTTTACCTCCATAACTTTACTTTCCTCATAAAATTTATTAAGAGTTTTGTCGTATTATTTATCAGTTTCTGATAGGACTATCTCACTACTAGAAAATGCATTATTAATTTTAATTTCTGAGTAGCTTTCTTCTTAAGCTCTTTGCATAATGTCCAATATACATCCTTACTTAATAAAAGAGTTCTCCTTGTTAAAACTATTAATACTATATTAATAATTATAAATTTTACTTTTAAAATCTTTTTAAATAGGTAAGTATTACTCATTGGTATTTCCATATTTTAATGTGAAATTGAATTAAGTTTCGATGAAAATTCTGGCAAGGGAATTTAACTTTTAGCACTGCATCCTTTAGATAAAACTTATTATAATTTATTTATAATACTCTCTTTGCAAAATACTTAAAAATTGGTATCCTTATCAGTTGCAAATAAATTATAAGAGAGCTATTATAGCACTGAATTTACTAATAAAACAAAAAATTTTAAAAGAAGCACAAAATTTTAGAAAAATCACCACCGCCACTGAACTAACTGTGCATCAGTATTTATACCCAAAAAATACATCATTTTATTGGTGGATTATGCTTTTCACCTGATAACTTAATTTGCATATAACTTCAGTATCACACAATTAAATTTAAAAAATAAAATATGACTCATTTTTATTTAAAATATTACTTAAAATATTAATTTTAAATCAATTTTTGTACTTTATTAAAATTAATTAAACATTTTAAAATGACTTTTAGAAAACAATATTTATCAATTTATTCCACCCTTTATTTTTAATGTATCTATTTTTAAAACAAAATATTTAACTTTTACTAACTAAATTCATTTTATAAAACTATTTAAACACTTTATAACAACTAATTTAATATTTGCTCTTGTGATAGATAAATAAATATCTTCAATTCTATAGTGTAATTTTTTTAAGTAATTTTGAAACTTTGTTAACACAAACACTAGTAAGCACATGTGTATAACTGTATACATGTCACATGACTTACAACTGAGACAGACTGTATCAAAATTCTGTCTGGAAAATATTAAATGTTAATTGCAACAATTATTATATTAAATAAATAATATAATAATAAAATTTGGAATAATAATTTTGAAAACATAGAATTAATTATAAATTTTCCTACCACAAAGATTACTTTTAAAACATATAATATTAAATATAATTATTAGATATAATTTATACTTTAAAATATAGTATTTATTTAATTACAAGTTTTAGCTATTAAAATTCAACTTTTAAAACATATTTTAAACATTTATTGCTACATTATTTATTATGGCCAGCTTTCCCAACCATATACAATTAATACATTTAGCTTTATTTAACTGTTTTAATGTTATTTAGCACAATTTTAGGCATTAAATATTTTTATTTTGCTTTAAATTGAACTTTTAAAAGATTATCAATATAATATAATCATTGTACAAAGAGAACATATCCTAAATTTAAATTTTTTTAGTAAATTGCTATAATGAATTAATTCTGACCTAAAGAAAAGGGCACAATATATATATAATTACATTTTGATATTCTGTAATTATGACCTAAAGAAAAGGACACAATATATATATAATTACATTTTGATATTCTGTCATTATAATTATTAATATAAAAAATACTGAAACAGAGTTTAAATATAAAATTTAGTAAGGTTTATTATACAAATATTCTTGTTACAATAAATCTTATTAAATTGTATATTTAAACTCTGTTATTATTTTTACATTAATATATATATTGTACCGGGTCGAACCACTGAATCCACTTACTTATACATATATATATATAAGTTTTGGCTGGTTTCAAACTCCTTCCTGATACATTTATAATCTTATAAATGTTATGTGGATGAACCGGCACGTTCGAGCAAAATGGGAGATCTTATTGATAGCTTTAACTATCAACGATGGCCCATCTTGGCTGCTAGATTCAAACCCCTACTATCCAAATACTTTATTTGTTTCAGGTAAACCCCGGGGTGCCAGCTAGTCTGATGACTAACATATTCAGGCAGTAGGCTCATAATCCAGTGCTCGAAACATTCCCTAAAACTAGCTCAGTCTAATTTTAATTCAATAATAAAATTATACAAAATTTGTGGTGGAATGAATTAATAAAAAGGTTGGTAAAAAGAATTGACTGACAAATAAAGTTTAAGTTTGAAGGCATTTTATTTTAATTAACATTAATTAAGTTTAAAGATAATTTATTACCAAACATTAATTGACTAAATTAAAACATCTTTATAAATCTAATTTAACACACGCACATTTTTAAAGTAACACATTATAACATATATCTGGTGAAAAGCATAAATAATATGTGACATCATTAAATTATCTCACATACACACACACTCATATCAATAGTTCATTTTATGCATGCTTAAGAGTTCAAATTACTTTACTCGGTAGGATTGATGAATTACAGCGGTGGCTACTATGTATAAATGATAATAAATAAATGTTTACCTAGGATTTTTGGAGCATGGATATTGCTTGTTGTTGGCTGCTTCTGCTGCTTCTGATGGATTATATCTAACCGGTTAGATTTGGATGTTTCTTGAAGAGATTTTATGCGAGTCCATTGGTCTTATTCTTGAAGACAGTTGAACGTTTGATGGAGGATTTCTGAGTTGTTATGCAAACATTATTTCACAGGCAGGTTTTGATGATCTTGTTGGACTAAAAAGGCTGAAGCATGAGCGTATATTTCCAAAAGCTGCTCAACACTGCATTTTTGTTTTTGGATACATAATATAAATGCACTGTTATCTCAACTGAAACAAGACTGTCACTGCAAACTAGACTGAAAAAACTCTCAATTAATTGTCCGATAAAAAAAAGTCTATTTATACTTGCGATGTGTTGTCCATGTAATATCCTCCGTCAAATATCTGTTGTCGAATTCCATTGGTAGTTATCCTATGACAACATGTTTTTGAGACAACATGTTTTTGACGATTGTTTAATTAGTAGTAGCTTTCATAAACGTATTGTTTTTTATATCTTTAATTAGTAGCCCACCGCTGGTGTGGGTTTTTTAAATCTTTATTTAACTTAATAGCCATCGCTGTGTTTTCCAAATATAATTTATTTTTTAACTTTCATTTACATATATATATATTTAATATTATTCTAACATGCATACATTTATTTACACTCGCACACACATATATAATTTATTATAATAAGCTTGAATGAAAAGAGATTTATATTTTTTTTTAAATTTTAAATTACTTATTTTTATGAATACTAATTTAGAAAAACTTTACTTTCTTTTATAACACTTTTAGTTTGACTTTAAGAAAAACCCCTTCCCACTTTTAATCTTTTATTTCAAACTCTTTTTCGAAAGATTTTTTTATTTTTTATTTTAATAATTTTTTAGACAAAATTATTTTATATACATGTGCCAAATTGGCCTTGGCACAATATATATATATATATTGCTTTAAATATTATATTACACCATCATTTTCAATCATTATTGAGCCAGTGCAGGATGAAGGTCTTTCCAAGTTCAATTCATCTTCTCTGCTCTCTAGTGTCACTTTTTTCACATCACCCCAGCACACATTCTTATTTTAATCATCCATCTTATATGTGGTCTCTTTCATAGTCATTTTGACTCAGGTTTAAGATTTCAACTGTCCATCTATTATTTTTTATTTTAGCATTAGGTCCAGTCCAACTTCATATCAGTCTCTTAATTTTTTTCAATGACATCAGAAACATCTGTTTGTTTTGAGGATAAAACTCAGTTGCCATCCAACCATATTTATATAGTCAACATGCTTTAGGGGACAGGCACACAATCCAGCCCCTGAAATATTCCAAGCTAGCTCATACTCTGTCTCAGGGATCAAGTGCATTTTCCTAATATATAGATATATGTACATTAATTTAGTGGTGATGCAGTGACAAGAGAGAGAGAGAGTAGTCCAAATAGCAATTAATCAAACTAATATTTATTTACACACATATACTTAACATAATATAACATAATAAATTTTTATACAAAAAATATAAATAATGACTTTAGACTATAGTTATAATAGTCCTTCGTTAAAGTTCTTTTCATTTAAAATCAAGTGTGTATTTAGTTATTTAAAGTACTTTTACCTAGGTTTTCATTTGTGTCTATTTTTCAACTGGTTGGCCTTTTGGATGCATCAATGGTTCCAAGGCTTGTCTTCATTTCTTTGGAACAACAATGGGAGAGAGTATGCAGTAGCATCCTCTTCAACGCTTAGGTATTTCTTCCAGGCATTGGCTTCAGGTGAGTACAGTTAATTTTAGCATATGTCATTGGGGCTTCATTTGTGTGTATTTTTCAACTGGTTGGCCTTTTGGATGCATCAATGTTTCCAAGGCTTGTCTTCATTTCTTTAGCACAACAATGGGAGAGAGAGTATGCAGTATCATCCCCTTTAAGGCTTAGGTATTTCTTCCAGGCATTGGCTTCAGGTGAGTACAGTTGATTTTAGCAGATGTCATTGGGGTTTGAAGTTGTCAAACATTCCTATGACTGCAGCTTTTGCATTGATGCTAACTGCAGTAAGAATTGATTGGCTTGCTACTGCATTTACAGTTTCCAAATATCTGGATCTCTGGGTGTTTGGATTCTCAATAAAAAACTGTGTCTGCATTCTGAATTCTGTCCAAACTGAATAATAATAATCCAAAGTGAATAATAATAATCCAAACTAAATAATAATAATAATAATCCCAACCGACTTACAGATTGAAGACAAGACTAGTTCAATCTTAAAATGAAGAACAGAACTATTCAATCACAAAATGTAGACCAGACTGACTCAATCACAAAATGAAAAACTGAATAATTCAATCACAAAATGCAGACCAGACTGATTAACAATATATTGGTGCACCTTTTTATACTCTTTCTCTCTCATTATTTTAATTTCTTATCATTATTTTTAATTTTGATCATAACTTGAATATGGTTTTTTAATTAATTTTTACATTTGCTTTAATCTAATCTTTTTTTCTAGATTAATCTACTATCTCTTTGCATTTACCAAATAGACAGTTTACATATATTTTTAATTAATTCAATTGTTGGTTTCAATTTTCTTATCAATAAGGAATCTTACTAGCATTCCAAATTAATTAATGAATCTTTTTATTTTCAATTTTTACTAATATTTATTTATACACATTTGCTTATTTTTATATTATTTAAGGAAGTCTTTTTAAAAAAGGAGAGAGTGTGTTAAATCTTTTTATTTTACATTTTTCCCCACCTGCTCTCAAGACTTTATTTTATTTTAAGAAAACAATATAACAATCTTTTTATTTTACAAAACTGCATTTTTTAAAATTTACTTAACCTAATTGTGTCTATATCTATTATTTCAAATAAATTTGATCATAATTTTTTCTTTAAATTATGAAATATGTAATGCAGATATATGTAAGTTTTATAACATATATCTGTAAGTGTTACCATATATATAACAAATGTAACCAATTAGATTCTTCACTTTTGGAATTAGTTATATTGTAACTATCTGCCATTGTAAAAATGTATAGACCATTCTTTCTTAGTATACATATATTTTAAAAAAAAACTTTTGTCAGATAAAATAGAGGCTTAAATTATTTAAATCTTAATATGCAATTTTTCTTGTTGTGTAGTATTAACTATTTTCCTGAATGTTATAATGTGTGTAAAAATACTCCTCTCCACAGATGTTTTAGGTATATTACATTAATAGGTTAAATACCATACATATGTTTATACAACTACAAATATATTCAATCTTTAAAATAAAATCATTATTTGATATATCATTGTAATCAAGTTCCAAAAAACATCATTTTTTAAGTTACAAATTTCATATATATTTTCTTAACTAAAATATAATTATTAGCTATTTTCCAAAAAATATAATTCTTTGCACATTTTTATTAATAGAAAAATAATTTCAACACTAACAAAACTCTACTACTAACAAATGCTTAAGTTTATAAAGATTATAATCTTAATATCACAGCATTACTACATTAATGTGAGTACCTCATTACCATTTTCTTTACTCTTATCAGAATAGTGTAGCTTGTCTTATAATATATGAATTTATTTAAGCATGAAAATACAACTATTAATATGTTTGTATCTTACACTTTAGTCACCTGTATGCAAAAATATTTATCAAACCCTCGCATTTCTCATCAGAGTAAATACCTTTTTCATATATTATATATTTTACTTATTACTATTTGATTGAACTTAATATTTATCCTGCTATATTATTTTATACACTATTCCCTGTTTAAGTAAAATAAACATGATCATTATCACTCTTTTATTTTGCTGGCTTGATGTTTATTTTTTCATCATCTAATAGGCTATATACTTCATCTTTATGTGGTGCATGATAAATTTTCTTCTTTCTATATGGTTTACCCAGTAGTGGGTGCATAATGCATTTCCAGATGTTTTGAGCATTATTTCTGAAATTTTATATTCTGAGTTGCTTATTTTTTATTGTATGTAATTTCTAGTGACATAAAAAACTTTATTGTAATAAAACTCTTAGATCTGTTTATTGAATATTCAGCTCCTTGCTAAAACTCTGTTTCCATTCTTATGCAATTCCTCTGGAATCTTGATACATTTCAACATATTGGGTTAAATATTGCATAGTAGTCACTGCAAAACAATTCCATTATCCTATTAGTAGGTCTGAAAATACTATTTTTAATTATGCTGAGGCATATTTATTATCTGGCAAGAGATAAGACCAGAAATTATCAATTGGCCTAATATCAAAATGATGCACACTTGTTTATTGCTGAATAATACATCTTTAAACTTTAACTTTTAACTCAAGACTGTCCAGCATTCAAACTCAGTCCTTTCATGTCCACACCTTTCCATAAATTCACAAACAAAATATAACTTTCATTCATGATGAGAGTATTGAAAGTATTAAAGAACATAGTTCCTACCTCAGATCTTCAAACCATCTCACAATGAAATCTCCATCATTTGTGTTTATTTATTGATAATTTTGTTTATTTCATGTTTTTAAAGTGTTTAAAAGCTGAACATTATAAGTTTAGTATGAAGTTCTTTTTTATTCTGGATTGTCACTATCATTGAACACATCACAATTTTCTTTTTCTTTTCCTCCCTCTGATTTCTTATCCTTTGAATATGAATATATTTTGGATGAATTTTAGTCATGAATCTTATCTCTGAATCTTTATATCTAGGGTAATTTAAAGATACATGTTAATTAACCTATTTTGAAGCTATTTAACTTTTGGATAACATTGATCTTTTTTTATTATTTCTTACTCCGATTTTTTTCAGTGAGATTCTTTATTCAATCTTATAATTTGTAATCAAAACAAAATTGTCAGAAATAAAAAGATAGTTCAGATGATTCACTTTATTTGATTATTTCTACAACCAGCAAGAATTTTTTTCAGAAAAGATAGTGTTCTACTTTGTTGTGGACTTTTCCAAGTCCTTTTCTGAACTCACTGTCATTGTTGACCCCTGAGATTTGGATCTAATCTTGGTTTTTGTTGAGGTATCCTTAACTTATTTTTTTAAAGATATAGGCCTAATTTGAACTTTCTGGGATATTTTTTATTTCCTATGTGAATTATAATAATGTCTTTCAAGTGGACCAGTAAACACCTTCACTGTACCAGTGGAAAAAGTATTTTCTTGTTTGTCTACAGAGAGGGGGGATGTTCTTTCATTCCACTTTTATGCAATTAATAATAAAGTCATCATTGTTTTTATATTAGTTTTATTGGTAAATTTTCTGGTCAGTAGTCTATATTTTCTATAATTTCTTGGATTGGATTATCAATAATCAATGGACATGAGAAAGTAGAGCACTATAATATCTTCACTTCTACATTTGTTTTTTACTTTTGATTTCTTCAGTAAAACAAAGAATTAGATGTGGGAATGAGTGCACTAGGCATCTAGCAGTCATCATTTATTCTTTTATACTATTTAAGATAATAACCAAAAACCAGATTGGATATAAAAACATTATAACATTATGTCATCCAGTATTTATTGATTATCCAATTTTACAATACATAGATTTAGAAAAAAGTGAAAATACCTGCTCTAGGAAGCATATAAGTAAACACATAAAAAATCATATAATATTGTTGTTGGTATTAACACCTCTAGCCAAAGAATAGAATGGTATATTATTGAGGTTTCTAAAATATTAACTGGTCTAGTGTGAAGCAAATTGATTTGGATTCCAAACTTTAGAGTTGTTGTTTTTTTTAATTTAAAATGGCTGCTAGATGCATAAAGACATTAGTTAAAGCTTTGAATCCTAATTTTCATGAAAGAAGGAAAAAACCAGAACATTATTTGGGAGAAAGAATTATTATATCCCTACACCATCTGGCTTCCATTGATTACTTAATATTCCAGAAGATGATTTTAAAGAAGAATGAAAATAACTGCTTTTAAAAACAAACAAGTAAGTGTATAAATAAGTATTGAATTACTGTTATTGGTCTTAGAAATTATCTGTTAGAAGCATTATTGGACATTCTTGATTGCTTACACATTGAGAATATATTAAAAAATTATCATCAGTATGAAAACTTGGAGTTTATAGTTTCAGAAAAATGCAAAATCACTCACAAGCAAAGATGCAATTATATTGGTGAAATGAAAAATACTTAAAAATTAAACAAATGTATTAAATACACTATATAGGCTCACACACATCTACACATACATAATGTAATATTAGTTTTATAAATGTATTAAAGTAATTTAAATGTAAGTTACTAGAAAATGTTAATTAAAACTCAACAAAAACAAAATGAATAAATACAAATTTGTTACTTATATTTACTTGATTGTGATGAATTTTTGCATTGATAAGTGGCAGAAATTTAAATACCATACTGCTATAGGCACGTTTTTTATATCATTAGATGATAAAAAAGGAAAGTGATTAAAAATGTAATTTTTTAGCACAAATTTGTATTGTTTAAAAAAAACACAAATAAAAGAAATACATTTAAGTATTAAAACAGGCAAAACTCTCCATACAGTAATGCCACTCAGGGCCAACCAGAGAGTGCAAACCAGAGTAATCAATGGATGCCAAAAGGCTTGTGCATAAAATCCCTAGCTAGTGTCTATTTATCCAATATCCCCAAACTAGTGTCTGGCTTGTGGCCTTCATCAGTGAAAAGAATTGGATCTGAGAGCACTGCACCTAGATCTTAAGATCTAATGCAACCCTCCAGCAGTCACCTTTTATCTTTACTTAACTACAATACTATGAGAATAAAATTGAAAACACAATAACATTTTCAATCTAAGCTCAATAGCTTATATAGACATATGGGTCTGAACCAAGTTCGGTATCCTACATTTTGGTGTCTTTGGCTTTTTAATAATCATAGCCATGACTATCCTATTAGGCAGGATTGGTGTTAAACCACTAAACATCACATGATCACTATTTCTTATGCTAGCACATTACTGTTTTAAGAACAGTAATGTACTAGCATAAGAAATAGTGATCATGTGACGTTACATTTAAGTATATTAATTATTTACATTTACATGAAATTTTGCATATTTGCATAAATTTAAATGTAAGCAAGCTATGATTATGAAGGCAAGTTCCTTTGAAAGTGCTCAGCTGTTTTAATATTTTAGTTAGCTATTTGTATTTGTATTAACAGCTTTTGGGAGCAGTTGCGCCGCACACGCACTTGTGCTTGAATTATTAAATAGTAAAAAAGTTCATAATAAATGTTGAAGCTTCTTGGTAGCTTTTCTTCAAATACTAGAAAAATATATAAATGATTGCTTTATGAAAATTTATTTTCTGTTTATACTTTGAAGATAAATATTTAGCATAGAAAAGTGAATAAAAGTGAAAATAAATAATGGATAAAGTGCCATAACATTTGACTGTTTAACTTTTTTATAATGAGGAAATGTACATTGAGAATATTTCTAGATCAAATTAGATTTATATAATATGCAGGTATTGGTTCTATTAGATCATGTCAGTCACTTTACAGTGCTATTTATCTGCAAAAGCATATAGATTTTCCATTTACATAGCCACTGCCTTCTAGGCCTATATATCTATGCACAAAAGTACACAGAGAGGCCATTTAAATAGGTGCCAGCTAGCACTAGTGGCATTATTTTTATGCTATAAAGCACATAAAAGATACCGTTTATCATCTGCCAGCCTGCTTTAGTGTTATAGACTTTATCCCAATGCTCACAGTTCAGTGTTCACCTACCTCAATATCAAGTGGTGTCTGGACTTGAGTCTGCCACAACTCTTCAAATATGCTTGTCAAATGAATTAGCTTACAAGTCATCTGACCCACTATTACCTCCTAACAATTGTCAACCCATCACCACGCTTCCCTACTCAACATGAAACCTTCAAAAAATTCAGAAAGAATATGTCCAAGCAAGATTTCCACCAACTCATGTGAAAAGTCATGTTTGTGTGAGAACACATCCATGACAAATAAAATGGATGACAGATCAAAATTGGGGAAACTGCTGTCTGCAGAAGCTAGTGTGCATGGGAATTAATTATATTCTAATAGAATCTTTGTAATAAGGTAGTCAATTGATAAAGTTTTAATTCTTGCAGATGTGAAAAGGCATACCATCTGCCTTACATTGCAGGATTTGGATGAAAAGTTTGACCACTTATAGTTAAAGCTTCTTAGATGTTTTTTTAGTGTAAAATTCTTCTCGACTAAATGACAGGAATTAATTAAGGAAATCGATGAATTACATTAAGCCTTTGGAAAAAAATGTAGGACTATTCTCATAGTTCTATCCAGAGACCAAAAGAAATTGTCCAAAGAATACATTTATTAATCTTTAAAATAAAATAAAAACAATTGAGTTGGAAATTAATAATCATTCTTAATAGGTGCACTATTAATATCCATACACATATTCTTTCAAAGACAGCTATTGTAATAAATCAATCAATAAATAAATATATTACTTTTCCTTTTCAAAAATGACCCAAAAAAGTAAAAGATAGTTCAATAATTAAAGAATTATCAGCATTTTTTGCCACCATGGTGTAATTAGTTATATCTCGAGCAATGCTAGTAAACTTTGTAAAGTTTTGGGGAGTGGGGAGGATGGTTTTGGCAGTGGCATTGGCATACATGGGGAATTCTACTATAATAGAATATTTGCAATAATGTATGTTTACATAAAATGATTCCAGTAAATGTTATTAAGGAAATAAAAAATTACGTTAAAATGTATGATTATTATTCTTTCATAAAGAATAGGGTTTTTGCATAGCAACAATGCCATCAAGCATCTGACTTGATCTATTAGAACAGTACTGATTATTAGTCTTTTACAAAGAACAGTATGGTTCCACATTTTATTGATGTGTTTTTGCTTAGCAACAATGCCACCAAG
Organism: Epiperipatus broadwayi; assembly: GCA_028023455.1. NCBI lineage: Eukaryota > Metazoa > Onychophora > Udeonychophora > Euonychophora > Peripatidae > Epiperipatus > Epiperipatus broadwayi. Next base: position 1,276,737 of record JAQFVV010006369.1, on the reverse strand, counting down.
TGGCTGACATGATCTATTAGAACAGTACCAATGTGCAAAAATAAAATCAGTACTTATTTCTTTTTGAAAATTAATTTTTAATACAGAAAATCACAAATTTTTTTACTTTGAAAAATTACTGTGTAAAAAGTTGAGATTTTCACAGAACTTAAAGAGTAAATATAAATTCTTTGTAAAAATTTGTTACCAATATTAAATAGGACCATATGTTTTTTTTTTATATTGGCTGTTGATAATTTAGCAATTTGACATTAAAAGGTCACACCACATTTTAGGTTTTATTTGTTGTTAAAAACAAACTTTTAATATAAAACCATATTTTTTGTTTTTGGACTATGCAGTCAGTTGGAAATTTTACAATGTTTATAGATTAGTTTAATTTTTTTATAAAAGTGGGTTAAGATAGAAAATTGGCCATATGAGTTTCCTTTTTCTCTTTTTATGTCTGAAGGAATATCAATTTGACATTAGAAGTTAATGCCATATTTTATGTTTCATTTGTTAAATTAATAAAAATAAACTTTAATTATACCATTATTTTTATATACCATGCACACTTATATATATATATATTGCAACAGGGCAGGTATAATCAAACCGTGTTGCGATAATTAGACAAATACATATTCGTATACTTAATGCATTATTAATATATATATATATATCTTATTACTAACGTATTATTAAAAATATATATTACTTTACTAACAAAATTAATATTTACAGTTTGATGTACAATCAACGGTCATTTGCATGGTTGTACAGAATTGATTTAGTTATTTTAATTAAAAAGAACTCATAGAAGAGGTATGGGGGGTTATACACCTGCTCTGATTTTTTTCTCTCTTTTGCCAAACCCAGCTATACACATCGCTATGTATATGTGTGAGTGTGTTTTGAACCATTAAAAATGAAAAATTCACAAAATAAAAATAAAAAATATTTTGTTTGATAAACTTTTAAATATATACATATTAAGTCAAGAAAAGAACTTTAAATATCAAGATGGAAGACTAATTTTGCAGAACAATGGAAGTAATTTTTATAAAAATCGTGGAATGTCTAATACTAATTAAAGATTAATTGGAAAGAAATAGGGGTAAAAAGCTTTTGGGGGGCATTTTGACAAAGGCATATGGAATGTGAATGAAATATAATTGAAAATGATATTTAAAAGAAAGATAAATTTGATAATTTTAAAAAAAAAAAAAAAATTAAGGATGAGTATAAGTTTGGAAGTAGAAGAAAGCGGATGGTCAACATGATATACAATTTGATAAAATATGGTCAGGCTGGGGTAGAGGCTTTAATGTGCGGAGGGTCCAAATCCTTTGCCCCCAAATGTATAGCAGCTGCCGTTAGCAGAGAAGGGACATCAAGCTCGGAGAATTCGCCTCAATAAGCAACAATATTGAATCGCCAGAAGAGAAAGAAAATAAATAAATAAACAGACTTTAGCCATGGAACTTGAACTTCAAAAAGAAAAAAAAACAAAGTTCGTTCACCGACAAAGGACCGGAGATTCCATTATTACCAAGAGGATTCGATCAATTCCTTAGGGAAAACAGGTATTTTCTTTCTAATTATATCTATATATGTCACTTTTAGTAAGCTTACTCCATGAATTTGAGAAAACTGTTTATTTGACACAATTGTGAACTTAAAATTTATTTTCTTTGCCCGGAGAGGTCAAACTATTTACTACAGAATTCATTATTGTATAAATTAGTCCAATTAAATCTTCGGTGCAAAATACATATAATAGCATATTTGTGTGTGTGGGAGTTTTGGCAAAAAGAGAAAAGAGCAAACAAAAAGAAAAACTGATATGAATCTTTGATTTAAAAGAGAAAAGAGACACTGATTTAACTTAAGTAAATAATATATATTTTTTATACATATGTAAATATCATAGCTAATAAATGTATATAAAATGAATGGTTTTTTTTGTTTTGTTTTTATGTTATGAGTTTTTTTTTAAATAAAAAAAAAAGCAGAAAGAGGTAGATCTACTGACGGTAAATCTTACCACCAGCCCTGAGCAGGGCTAGTCCAGGGGCATTTCCATATTGGTATTCCAGTTCTCCCAGCATAATTCTTATAGAAATATGGGATTGGCACTTGAGGGCATAAATTGATGCTCATAAATATGCTGGGGCAATAAAATGGAATAATTTAAGAATAAACATTCTTTTAAACCATTATGCATATACGTGTATTGTTATATATACATACACGCAATCGTACAAGACTACATATATGCGTAAAATATATATGGAAAACGGTAAATCCCATTATAATGGCAACCCAACGAAAGGACATCGAAGAGGTCAATGAGGGGAAAAAAAATATGAAAGAATTTAGCATGATTTTTTTTTTTTTTGAGAAAGTAAATAAATGTATACATATCGGTTTTTGTCAGATCATTATTGTTTTAGCTAGTAACAGAAGTTATATTATATTGGCAGAGTTGGATATAGTTATTGTTGAGTTTTATAAGTAAAAAAAAAAAACTTTTTAGGCTATATGAAAAATACCAACTGAGTCCAGAAGATAAAAGCATTTCATAAAGTAATCAGTTTAGGTTAGACTGGTTTTTTTTAAAGAACTTTCAGTTGGTTATGGATTTTTTTTTGTAATAACGAACGTAAATGTTTTATTGTTTGCGATTGATTTTTTTTTTAAAAAAAAAAAAGTAATACAGATATTTTAAAAGAAAAAAGTAAACGAGTGTTTTAAGTGGTTAACCTTTATAATTAATCCATTTTAATTAGATACAAAATAATTATTTTGGCTTCCTGTCACTTATTACTATAAGATGTCATAACAAGATAAAAATAATTTATATATATATATTAAATTAATGTCATTTTAAAAGAAATTCGAATACTGAATTATATTTAATTTACACCCACACAGTGGCTATGCTTTTTAATATATTTTCACTTTTTGCTTTTATAATCATTCGACAATTTCTGAATTTGAAACTAACTTTGAAATGAAGGTTTTGAAATAACAATAGTCTATCTGTACTAGTTTTCAAAATGGGGTTTTATAAAAGTGAAACACAAGAGTAAGTCGAAACAACATAATGAAATATCGATCAGTCCATGGTAAAATTATAAATATATATACTTAAGAAATATTGAAGATGTAAGAAAGTCTGGGAAGGGGACAGCACTGTGCTTTGGGGGTTTGGGATTTCGGAATCTAGCACGTAGAAAAATATATATACATCACATAAAGAGGATGGAGTTGATAAGAATAAAAGTATATGGAGGGAAGAAGGAAGAGTTACCAGTAGAGCACCTTAGGAGTCTGCAAAGATACTTTGTGTGTAATGGAACACCAGATAAGGTTAAAACAATAATAGCATCTTACCACCTAGAAGGGAAGGCCATGGATTGGTGGAATTCATTGCTAAATCAACCGCAGACATTTTTAGATTACAAGATATCCCTAGAGAGAGTTTTCTGGAGTGAAGAAAGGCATGACAACCTTAGATCCCAATTGGTAAGAGAGAAGTTTCAAGAGGATGGACCAAAGAAATATGTTCATTTTTTTAGGCATCAAGTAGACACACTTAGGACATTAGAAGCATGTAATTGGTCAGAGAAACAGATTGTGAAGACCATCTGCAGAAATCTGCCAATAAGAATAAGATTGATGCTAGAGGAAGGAGGATAACCCATCTAAAGAAATAGATGAGATATTGAGTCAAATGGAAATAAGTGCGAAAATGAGACAGAATCGAGAGAAAAAGAAAATAGACCAAAGGAAAGACATAATATTCAGACAGCAACTGAACTCAAAACACACGGAGAACCTAATTTGTTCATGGGAGGACCGCGTACTGAGTTATGTATGCCAAACATGTCCAAAAATAAAGATAGCAGCAGGACATACCAAAGTAGAAGTGCTTATTGATTCAGGGAGTCAGGTCTCTGTAATAACAAAAAGATTGTATCATAAACTCACAAGAGAACAACCAAATATACCTGTTCTACCATTGAAAGCTGTACAAGTGGCAATGGCCAACAACAGAAAGGCTAAGGTTGAACCCAAACAAATATGGCTGGATGTCAAAATCCATGGAGTAAGTTGCCCCCATGTATTCCTAATCATGAAAAATTTGATTTGTGATGTTTTATTGGGAACTGACTTTTTATACAAATGTAAGTGCAAGTTGAACTACAAAAGTAGACAAGCCACGTGTAATGGGGAGGTGGTTGGATTTATAATGGATAGCACGGATAGTTCAATAGGTGCTGAGAAAGTTGTCGAAGAACACAATGATGATTTGATAATGGAAAAAATAGACCAGGTGAAGATAATTGGGAGAAAAGCGAAGCAAATACTAAGAAAGATACTGAAGGAATACAATCAGGTATTTTCAGACAGGCCAGGCGTGATTCCAGGGTTCGAACAAAGAATTTGAGTAAATGAAACACAACCATTTAAGGCAAAATCATACCCAATTCCTCATCAATATAGGGAGCAGGTGAAGGAGCATATAGATCAAATGTTGGAATGGGGTATTATATCAAAAAGCTCTTCGACTTATTGTAACCCGATAGTCGTCTTCAAGAAAAAGGATAATTCCGTACGGTTACGTCTCGATGCGAGGCAGTTGAATAAAATCACGGTCCCAGATTGTAACATACCACCACCCATGCAAGAATTACTTGGGAGATTTAAAGGAAAAAAATTTTTTTCAACATTTGATCTGACAGCAAGCTATTGGCAGATAAGGCTGCATCCAGAAGATTGTAAGTATACTGCCTTTAGATATGACGGCTGCTCATATCAGTTTAACTGTATGCCATTCGGCCTGATTAACAGTGGGGCTGGTTTACTGCAATGTTTGGATCAGGTATTGTCTGCTGAAGTCAAGAAAATAGTTACAATGTATGTAGATGATGTATTGGTGGCATTGGCTACTATGGAAAAACATACCAAAGAGGTGGAAATATTTTAAGGGAATGTTGGAGTAAAGGGATCAAGGTAAACCTGAAGAAAAGTGTGCTACTTCAAGAGAAAGTTACATTCTTGGGCTACCTTATAGGATTGCAGGGTGTCCAGCCACACCCAGATAAAATCTTAGCCATTGAAGGTTTCCCAATACCTAGGTCCAAAAAGCAGATATGATCCTTTTTGGGTATATGTAACTTCTACAACCATTTTCAGGAGCAGTTTGCTCAACATATGGGACCACTAATTAGATTAGTGAGAAAAGATGTAGTGTGGGAGTGGGGTGAAAAGCAAAGCCAGGCATTTGAGAGGGTGAAGCAAGGGTTCATGAAACATGTAATTCTGGCTTTTCCTGATTTTGAAAAACCCTTTGTAGTGCAGACTGACAGCAGCGGGTATGTGCTAATAGCAACAGTATTACAGATTCAAGAGGATGGTCAGGTAAAAGTTCTGTATTTCTTAAGTAGGTTGCTTAAGGGTCCAGAGCAGCATTACACTGCCACAGAAAAGGAAGCTTTGGCCATTGTTTGGTCATTCCAAAAACTCCGCACATTGTTGTTGGGATCAAAAATGATTGTTGTTACAGATCATAAGAGTTTAAAATTTATTAACCATAGTTATTTGACAAACAGTCAGTTGGTACAGTGGAGCCTATATTTCCAAGAGTTTAATTATGTGGTAAAGCATTGTAAGGGGTCAGATAACATTGTAGCTGATGCTCTTAGCCGTAACCCAGTGCGTTTGCCATCATGTCATCTTAAAGCTGACAATTTACATATGGCAGGAATAGACTTAAGGGTTAATGAAGGGTAGAGAATGATCTTAAGAGATTAGCCCAGTGTCAGAGGGAGGATGCCCAGTTAAGTCAAATAATTGCACAACTGAAAGGGAATACAAAAAAAACAATGATGAATCCAGAAGTTGGATCAACCAATACAAACTTGACCAAGCTGTTCTCCAATACAGAACAAAAAGGGGACCAGATAGTTGGAGACTTGTAATATCCCAGAAAATGTGGAATGCAGTGGTGACTAATATCCACCAAATAACCAAAAAGTGGCTCAGACAGTGGTTTTATTGGCCAGGCATGCATTGGACTGTTGTGAGAATGATCAGGCAATGTGAACTTTGCCATAAAACTAAGCCTGCTAATAGGAATTATGCAGGCCCAATGACCTCCATAATTCCAAAGAAGCCATGTGAGATGATTGCGATAGATTATTATGGACCATTGCTCACCTTTAATAAAAAAAATACTTGTTGGTGGTATATGATCTATTCAGTAAATTTGTGGCTGCATATCCCATGACTCAAGCAAATACCCAAAACACCATATGTCTCCTTGAAAAGGAATATATTTACAGTGAGAGGAAAACCTCAAAGCATCCTATCGGATCATGGCACACCATTTATCTCTGGAGAATGGAAAGCATGGGTTCAGAAGTCAGGGATCCAACACATACTGACATCAATTAGAATCCACAATCGAACCCATGTGAGCAGGTGACGCATGAGTTGGGTAGATTGTTTAGGACATACATCCCAACTAATCACCAAGGTTGGGTTAAAAAGATTCCAGAAATACTGAACTACATAAATTGGGCAGTTAATGAATCCACAGGGTCCTCTCCTATGTGGCTCCAATTTGGAAAACATGCCTCTAAATTGATCAAAACCAAAATACCAGGACCAAAGGAAAAGCCAATAAATGTGGAGGAGGACCAAAAGCAGGCATATCATACGCTTTTGAAAAGGAGTCAGGAAAAAAACAAACATACACTGGAGAGGTCTCATCGGTTTAAAGTGGGTGACCTAGTCATGGTGAAAACCCCACATGTGAGTGAACCAGGGAAATTTATCTGTAAAAAGTTTTGCAGTTTGTATGAGGGACCTTTCCCTATTGTTAAGTGTCAGGGGGATAATGCATTCTGGGTGAATAGTGGGCAGGAGGTAAAAGGATCATTCAATGCTCATTCCCACAAGCCTCATGCCAGTACGAACGGTTCATGATATTTAGGAGCCATTCAAATACATAAACCATATTCAAAGGCTTCCGGAAGGGGGGTATTGCAACAGGGCAGGTATAATCAAACCCTGTTGCAATAATTAGACAAATACGTATTCAGATACTTAATGCATTATTAAAATATATATTTATCTTATTACTAATGTATTATTAAAAATATATATTACTTTACTAACAAAATTAATATTTACAGTTTGATGTACAATCAACGGTCATTTGCATGGTTGTACAGAATTGATTTAGTTATTTTAATTTAAAAGAACTCATAGAAGAGGTATGGGGGGTTATACACCTGCTCTGATTTTTTTCTCTCTTTTGCCAAACCCAGCTATACACATCGCTATGTATATGTGTGAGTGTGTTTTGAACCATTAAAAATGAAAAATTCACAAAATAAAAATAAAAAATATTTTGTTTGATAAACTTTTAAATATATACATATTAAGTCAACAAATTGATTTAGTTATTTTAATTAAAAAGAACTCATAGAAGAGGTATGGGGGGTTATACACCTGCTCTGATTTTTTTCTCTCTTTTGCCAAACCCAGCTATACACATCACTATGTATATGTGTGAGTGTGTTTTGAACCATTAAAAATGAAAAATTCACAAAATAAAAATAAAAAATATTTTGTTTGATAAACTTTTAAATATATACATATTAAGTCAACAAAAGAACTTAAATATCAAGATGGAAGACTAATTTCGCAGAACAATGGAAGTAATTTTTATAAAAATCATGGAATGTCTAATACTAATTCAAGATTAATTGGAAAGAAATAAGGGTAAAAAGCTTTTGTGGGGCATTTTAACAAAGGCATATGGAATGTGAATGGAAATATAATTGAAAATGATATTCAAAAGAAAGATAAATTTGATAATTAAAAAAAAAAAAAGAATTAAAGATGAGTATAAGTTTGGAGGTAGAAGAAAACGGACGGTCAACGTGATATACATTTTGATTAAATATGGTCAGGCTGGGGTAGAGGCTTCAATGTGTGGAGGGTCTGAATCCTTTGCACCTGAATGTATAGCAGCTGCTGATAGTGGAGAAGGGATGTCAAGCCCAGAGAATTCTCCTCAATAAGCAACAATATTGAATCGCCAGAAGAGAAAGAAAATAAATAAATAAACAGACTTTAGCCATGGAACCCGAACTTCAAAAAAAAAAAAAACAAAGTTCGTTCACCAACAAAGGACCAGAGATTCCATTTTTACCAAGAGGATTCGATCAATTCCCCGGGGAAACCAGGTATTTTCTTTCTAATTATATCTATATATGTCACTTTTAGTAAGCTTACTCCACGAATTTGAGAAAACTGTTTATTTGACACAATTGTGAACTTAAAATTTATTTTCTTTGCCCAGAGAGGTCAAACTATTTACTATGGAATTCATTAGTGTATAAATTAGTCCAATTAAATCTTCGGTGCAAAATATATATAATAGCAAGTGTGTGGGGGAGTTTTGGCAAAAAGAGAAAAGAGCAAACAAAAAGAAAAACTGATATGAATCTTTTAATAGCATATTTGTGTGTGTGTGGGAGTTTTGGCAAAAAGAGAAAAGAGCAAACAGAAAGAAAAACTGATATGAATCTTTGATTTAAAAGAGAAAAGAGACACTGATTTAACTTAAGTAAATAATATATTTTTTTTATACATACGTAAATATCATAGCTAATAAATGTATATAAAATGAATGGTTTTTTTTTGTTTTGTTTTTATGTTATGAGTTTTTTTTTTAAATAAAAAAAAAGAGAGTTAGATCTACTGCGGTAAATCTTACCACCAGCCCTCAGAGCTAGTCCAGGGGCATTTCCATATTGGTATTCCAGTTCTCCCAGCATAATTCTTATAGAAATATGGGATTGGTGCTTGAGGTCATAAATTGATGCTCATAAATATGCTGGGGCAATAAAATGGAATAATTTAAGAATAAATATTCTTTTAAACCATTACGCATATCTGTGTATCGTTATATATACATACATGCAATCATTCAAGACTACACATATATGCGTAAAATATATATGGAAAACGATAAATCCCATTATAATATATATATATATATTGTGACCATCTGAATGGGCACAAGGGTTTAAGATACTTTGTATCTTAATTAAATAGTTATATTATATTTAAAAAAAATGAAATAGCCTTAGAATTTTAAAATTTTTTGCTGGAGATTGTTTAAAGCTTAGATATGGGTTGCTTATGCAGTTGATAGACCACTTTATAAGTATTCATTATTATTATTGTGGTTAATGAAGTATTTAATGCCAGAGAGAGGGGTTGTTATTATAGGAATTGGTATATTTGGGCAGGAAAATGCAAAGTTATTTTATGTCAGTGTAATATTTGGTTGAATAGTTTCAACATCCTTATTCTTTAATACTTATCCTTTTGTCAACAATTAATAGCCATTTCAATTATATTTAGTTAGGATAGTTTAATATTTAGGTTGTAGTACATGTGCATGCATGTATGACTCTGCATCATTTTCATTTCATTTTCATCTTTTAATAACGGCAAACAATAGTACATGCATAATAAAAGCATTTAAGTTACAGTAGTTATCTTAAATAATTTAACAAATATATATTTCTTTCCAATGATTAATAGATAGTTGAATCAATAGATTATTTTACAAATTAAATAAATTATTAATCATTTTTATTTAATAGTTAATTAATATTCATTTTCTTTCAAGTTTGTAAAAGCTATTTATTTTATTATTATTTTTATCTTGATTTTAATTCTAAAAATCAAAGTAATTTTTTTTTAAAAGATTTTTTTTGAATATGTAATTAGCTGAGCTAGAAGAAAAGTGTGGGAGTAACCTTGTGGAAGGAAATGAACTTGGCTAAAGAGAGCTTTTTAACAAAGATCTCCGGTGGAAAATTTGCTTATTATGTAATGTAATTGTAGCCAAAAACAGTGGCTCATTTTTGTGAAAGTAAAACCAGATGCTGAAGTCAAATTGATTTTAAAAAGACTTTGGAGTAAAATTTCGAAAGAATCCCAAGAAATTTATTATGGGACAAGTTAATTTCAGAATGCAGTTCTAAATTTTAAAAAGGTACTCAGTTTACTTTACTCTCCTTGATTTAAACATATTGAATTAACCTCTTCCTAACTATAGCTCTTTTAAAAATGTATGTTAATAATGTCCAGTCTACGTTACTTCACTTAATTGTCATTTTGAATAGGAATAAATTGCATGAATATTATTGTTGTATCATTAACTAATGTGTGTTCTTTAATATATCTGGAAAATGCATGCAGAACTATTTTACAGAATATATTTTAATTCTTCACTATTTTTCGTGTTATGTTTTTGTGAGAATTAAACATAAATTTAAGGATATGCATAGTTTGATAAATCGTGCCATGTTTAAATTCATCATAAAGAGATGACAGTATTTGTTTGTCTGGTATTTCTGGAAATAATACATATTTTAAATGAAGGAAATAAAATGTGAGCTACTTCAAATTAAGTATTTGCTTAAATCGAATGGAAGGACAGAAATGTGGGTAATTTTGTTCTCTTCGATAGAGATGGAAAATAAAACAAAATATTATTAATTGAAGAATTACTAAGGAAACGCGGTATCTTAATGGACAATATTTAAGAATAAACCAGGCATATAATAAATTATAAAGTGTTAAATGCTATTCAAGAAACTACTAAAATAATTATGTATTTAATTTAGAACTACAACGGAATAAGTGAGATAATTACTGTCCAACAGTAGTTAAGAATTTATTATATTCTCGTCATAATAGAAGACAAATTGATTGCTTATGTATGATACAGTAACTTAAATAACTTTGTTATGAACATTGAAGATGCTGAGTCCTATTTAAGCATGATTATATTTGTTTGGTTACCCTACAGCAGTTTATTTTAATTTAAATTCAGTTTGGAATGTGTCCCATATTGTTTCATAAACCTGGAACCGAGCTTTGCAAGTGAACTTTTATTTTTAAGTTACAAAACTAATAACCTTTGTTTTTTTATTTTTTTTTTATTGCTTGTCATAATTAAGGCATATGATAGGTAGATAGGCTTATTTATTATTATGTTCATTTATAATTTGGGTTATTTTGATCTTCAAGACCGTCTCTGAAGCGTATCCGAATGAGGAATACGCTGGTAAAAATTGATTGTGTTTAAATAGGTCTTATTGTTCTTTTATGAAGGTGAAAGAAAAAAATATTTTTTTAAAATATATTATTAGAGAGGTTTATATTTATATTGCATATTTTATTATCTCAAAGTGAGAATTTTTTTTTTGAATCAACAAACGTATAATAGAAATAGTTTGCAAGATATGAAAGAAAGTTCGTTCGTAATAATTATAAATATTAAATTTTAAAAGTAACCTAAAGTCCATTTTGAATTAAAAGTTATACCTTAATGCAATATTTAATTACTGTGTTGCCTGCATGGTATGTAATTTAGAGTTAATTTTATATATATTTTATTCGCGGGTGTGTGTTTGTTTTGCACAATTATGACATTTATTTGATAAAGTTCAGTTTGTGAATATTTTATGTATAAATTTCGGACATTGTCATATTCTGCTGAGTTGAACGGATTGGTATGTTATCTGTATGTATTTATCTGCCAGCGTGTATTTATAATGTTCAATATTTAGAAAAGCTATGAGAATAGAAAGAAATCTGATTGCATTATAATGTCTGTAGGGATAAAAGATTTTGCTTATTTAGTCTATGTTAATAATTTTCCATGAGTAGAGCCTAGTTTATATTATATGTGTATGATTAAATGATATTTTGAAGTGACATTTCTTAGAGCCTGGTGATGAGGATTAAGTCCCCACCAATAATGTATTTAGAAGTAGATGAGTTATTGTTGAAGTATGAGTAAATGATGCTTAGGAAGTTATGTGACGTTTTTCTTGGATTCTTGGTGATGAGTAAATGTTCTCCACCAAAAGTATATTTAGAATCAGATGAATTATTGTAGAAGTGTTCAGTAAAAGTTTAGCTGCTCCTCATGTAAATTTTCCTTATAACGTATAGTATGTATAATCATGAAAATATAGCTATGTGTTAATTAATAGGTGGCTAGATAAATTGTTAGATTAATTCTTGATGTAGTATTAGTGTCATATTTTATTGATGAATTATGACATTGTCCGAAATAAAATAATTGTATGATATTTCCTTAATGAATGGAGAGTTTATAGAAAGGTTGTTTTATATTATTGCTGCTTGAATGTGCACACACATGCGTAATATAAATAATATCACGTATATAAAGTTATTGAGATTAAAACGGGAAATAAATATTTTAAAATACAATGTATTTATTTAAATAAAGTTATAAATCATCAAATCATCAGAATAAACATGATTTTGTTGCTATGCATGAAAGGTATACGTAATTGAAAGTGATTATTTAGTCAATTAGAGAAAATTGTTTTGTTGAGAGCCAAATATTATTAATTTGATTTATTTTGTCAATCAAGAATAATACCCTCTCAAAAGTATTTTTTGTGTGCTAATAATATAACATGTTATTTATTTATTGCCATGTAGATGAAACATGTAGGCAAAGCATGTATTCGAAGTCAGGATATTTAAGTTTTGTTATTAATTTGCTTTGATAATAGGGATAATCACGAACTGATGCTCAAAGTTTATTTGGTAATCTAAAAATCTGTAAGACAAATAGTCCATTTGTTAATATCATGTTAAACCAAGTTTATTTTATTGTACTAAATGATTTGTTTTAGTTATTTAAAATCTTAAAAACTGTGTCTTGAGTTATTCTTGTGTACATTCGTATTTCCATTTCCACACCTCCATATTTCATAAATCTATTACAAAATAGATATATTATTTTAAAATTATAATATTAAATTTGCTAGTGTCTGACAATATTGTTTTTCTTAATCCAAACATTATAAAAGAACATTTGCCACTTGATAAACGTATTAGAAAGGTTGCCAAGTTAGTATATTTTGTTAGATGATGATATGAGATTAAAATACCCTATCTCTCTCATTATTTTATTATTGAAACACAGTAAAATATTTAATCAATTTGTTTCATTACATTTTATCTTATTTTAGAATTATAACTTATGAGCCAATGGATTTATTTAATTCAACTGTATTTGTTAAAATTCTCTGAGATCTTATTGTTTATTTCTTGATTGGCATTAAAGTAGATGTTTAGATTATAATATGCCAAGTCATAGATTAGTTTAGGATTATAATTATAGCAAGCTGATATATGTTATACTTGGATGAAGGAAAAAATTAAGTTTAAAGTATATTTTAATAGACTGTACCAAATAAACATTATGATTCTTTATCATACAATTAACAAAGGAATTTACATTATATTAAATGTTTTGTAGTATTTCTTCTTTTATTCATTTATTATCATATATCTTATGAACTGCCTATAGCCTCCCACTGAGATGAGCTGAACATAAACTTAAATATAGAGTCTCAGTAATAATTTTGTATTATATATTTTGTTATATTGTTCTATTTATTAATAGGACTGGCACCTGGGCATTTCATTCATGTAATGTATATGAGCGGTGTTGGGAGTGTAGGTTATAATATATATATATATATCACCCAGTGAATGACTTGTGTGATCAAGTCGAAATTTCGGTATATCAATATTTAAAGATTTTTTAACATGGATGAACCCGAAAAATATGTCTTTTATATATATATATTCATATAGCATTCAGAATACAATGAATGTTTTTTTAACAATTTAACTTTTTTATTAATGCATATGCCATGGAAATTGTAGTCAATGCATATTTTTGTGATGACATGTTGTCTCCCTAAAAATGGTAATAAAAAAAAAGAGTTCATATACATTCAGTTTGAAATAATGGACAAATATCTATGTATGTATATATATATTACCATCATCATTTACAACTATTATCAGTCTGCTGCAAGATGAAAATCTTTCTAATTTATATATATTGATAAAAATGCAACAAAACTTTTTTGTAAGATTTAACTAGCTTTTAATTTAAATTAAATGTGGCATTTGTTTTCAATTCTAATCCTGATTTATTTTTATTCTTTTTATGTTGTAACTTTTCTTTTTCTTTTTTTATTTGAATAATGAATATAGTTTTTTTCTTTATAATGAAAGAAGTAATCTATCTTTTCATATATAACAGATTGTTTCTTACAAATCTAAAACTTATCCAACCTTTCTTATAACTTTTACTGTCTAGTGCTAAATTAAGGATTCTAAGGGATAAACCACATCAGTAAAACAAGCCATGCAACTTAGTAAGAAATGGACTACAATAATACAATTGTGACAAGCCACAGAGAAAGATTTAGCTAAATCAAAATTGACTTGAAATTTAAAAGCCTTTCAGAATTCTAAATAGAATTTCACTTTAATACGTTCTTAGATCTACTGACTTACTACGACAAATAAAATGTATTTTAAAATTAAAGATAAAATATAGAAATAATAAAAGTATATCTTTTTATATTTTCAAAATGTACATATTTTCAACGTGTGTGTGTGCATACAAACGCATTTGCAGAATTCAAAATTTGATAACGCTAAAAATTGGAATTTCAAGTTTTTTAAAAATCATAAGAATGATGGATATGCTGAAAATACTTCCTGAAAAAGTTTGAGGATGTTATTATTTATTATAATATAATTAAAAGTAAAGATAGATCACGGACTCAGCTCTATGCCTACAAATACTGGCATTTCTTTCTCTAATAGTGAGATTCAGCACATTAACTCTCATCTAAACAACTCAGATTATCCTGGAATCCTCATCCTAAATTTGAGAACAAATAGATATCCATACACTGATTATAAGTAGACACTCTTGTAAAGTTAACTGCGCATTATACACCAGAAAACAAATCCTAAATTTGTTTGTGACCCAAAAAAATTCAAGTAATCTTAATGTAATTGATTATAAAAGTTTTAATTATGTCACACAATAAGAAATAGCTCTTCACTATTACTATGGGAATGAAATCAAAGGATATGAATGATTTTAAAAATTCTTACACACATATATATATATTAATTTTAATATTCTCACAGATAAATAAATTCATACTATTATTTCCACAGGTTTCCATATAATAGCTAAATAGTCTGTGTTTTAGTACAATAACTCAGAGCTTCTTCTTTCTCAAATCATAAAAAAGTGTGTAGTGAGATTTAAAATCATTATTTTTTTCTTTTGTTATTTTCTCCTCATTCTTAAATTCTATTGGTTGAAAAGTTTTAAAAAATATTTTATCCACCAATAGCTTTTTTTAAATATTGTTAATTTTTATTAATTCACATTGTTCATTTACATCAATGTTAATAAAACACATATTCTGGCAAAAATTGAACAATATGAACAGAGACTGCTAAGGGAAGCTATAGAAATTTTGAAAAGGTCTAAAAGCATAAATGAAAAATGTGAATTAAAAAAAATTAACAAAATTTGGAAAAAGCTATTAGAGGATAAAATATTTTTTTAAAATTTCTCAACCAATAGAATTTGAGAATGAGGAGAAACTAAGAAAGGAAAAAATAATGATTTGAAATCTTTTCACACACATTCTTATGATTTGAAAAAGAAGAAACTCTAAGAAAAATACTTGTGATTGTACTGAATTGTCAGCTATTTAGCTATTATATATTTTTATCACATGGAAACTACTGGATATATATATATATATATATATATATATATATATATATATATATATATATATATATATATATATATATATATATATATATATATATAGTGACCTTCAATTCTTGCTGCAGAACTGCAGGTTATGTTTGAAGTAATATATGTTTTAAAAAAATTCAAGTTCATTTTACATTCAGTAAATATTATTGCAATTATAGTAATTAATGTGCATCTGGAATTTGGTTGCAACTATAAGGTAATATTAATCTAAATACAATCTTGTATAAGTGTACTTTAAAAAATTTTCAACTATTTACTTTAACTTTTTTTATAATTATACATGCTGAAAGATAAAATTATTATTTATTTAAAGCATAATGTGGATTTACACGTGATAGAATTATAAAATTAAAATAGTTTTTGCTTAACTGTTGTATTTTTTTATTAAATCAAAATATTATAAAAGAACTTTAAATTAGGATTAAAATTAAGAAAACGTCTTAAATATTTAAGATAGTTTTAAATAATGTGTGTTATTTAATTTTTAATATTGTAGGTAATCCATTTTTCAGCTTAATTAAAAGTGCAGTTATAAATGCTAATTTAATAGTACTGTAATTTAGTTTTTATTTGAGAAAATTTTAAAATTTAGCTAATTAAGAATTTTGTTATCTTTTAAAGTAATAGCAATATAATGTCTTTTAAATATTATTCCTAGATAAAGAATTAAATATTACTATATGTGTGTGTATGCATGAGATTTATTAATTATTTAAAAATACTTCCTGGTTGTATGATTAAAGTGTAAAGTTAATTTAAGTATTTAATATTTTTAATATATATAATATACACCCGGGTCTCGTTTTATGCAGATTTATTTAATGCGATTTTGAAGTTATGCGATTCATGTTTCTTCTTAATATCTTTGTATGCAGTTTTCTTTTATGCGATAAAAATTATTAGATCAGAAGTCAAGCTCCTATAATGCGCTATTACTTTAAATATTTGAACCCACATCTGCAAAATTAGTTTGTACTGAGTGACATGATGTTAGGTGAAAAGTAAAAGAAGCATACTTTATAGCAGAGGACTCTTTCGCCATTAATTGTAAAGATGCCTATTTTGCGATATCTAAAAGATGGTCTTAGTGACTCATTTGCATATAATTTGCATATCAGATTTATTTATATAATGATTTCAAAGAAAGGATCATAACTGGCTATGAATATGAGAAGTACATCTTCTTGAAAGTGCTTAGCCATTAAATTTAATTTTCAATTTGTTGTTATAGCTTTACGTTGGAAGTCTGAAAGCATGATTTAATATTATTATATTGGACAAACGTAAAGTATAAATATACAGGTTATTACTTTAAATATTATAAATTTCATGCACTCACATCATATTTAAAGTAATAGGGCATTATCGGAGTTTGACTTCCATCTAATAATTTCAATATTTTCAGCGCTTTATAATAGGACTGTAATAGATTTTATGCAATAAAGAAGTTCATAATTCACTTAAAATCAGAATTTCCCCATTTTATATACACACATTAAAGTTTACAAGTTTATAATGTAAATCTGTTCAAACATTATAGATGAAAAATACTATGTATGTTGTTGTTTTTGTATTTTAAATCACGTTCTATTTTTGCTTTTTATAAAAAGAGTACATAATCAATTAATCATTTAGTGTCCACAAGTTTATTTTTAGAAGGTGAGTAACAGTGGTGGGCATAATTAAATTTAACAATTAAAATCTGATTTTTAATTGTAATTAACAATTTAAAAATTATGTAACATTAAGGTGATGTGAAACAATGAAATTTGATATTTAAACCGAATTGAAAATTAAAAAATTAAAGACAAAAATAAGAATTTAATTTTTAATTGTTAGTTTTAATTAAATTTTTCCCAACAGTGGTGAGTCATTGTCTTTTTATTATCATAAGTCTAAGTTTTTATTTTTATTTTAAACTGTTAGTTTACACTATCGGAGAGAAAAACACTCAAGAAAATGAATTTCTTTGTTAACAAAAATTTCACTTTTAGATCACTTAGTGAAATGAAAAGGATCAACAGTGATTGGAAAACATTTTAGTTGTATTTCCTCTTGACTTCGTTTAAGGAGAAGCTACAGTACCTCACATCACATCACATCATGACGAATCTGATATCTCAAATAGTGATAATAATTTAAATATCGTACATGTATGAAAAAAATGTAAATTACACATAAAAATGTATTGTTTTGAATAAAATTAAACATTGTAGTTAATAAAAAAAGTAAAAAAAGTTTGTCTTGAATCAATTTTTTTCAAATTTGAAATTTTTTATTAGTCATATTTTATTTTCTTATTTTTTTTTTATGCTAATTTTAAAGTAATTTTATGTTGTTGTTTTGCTTTTATGCGATTTTTGGAAAATTACAGTACATATCCCCTATTTTTCAAGGTAAGTTAAGTCTATTTTGTGTGATTTCTTTTGTGCACATTTTCTGAGGAACCTATCTACCGCATAAAATGAGACCCAGGTGTATATAGTTTTTTAAAAATAAATATAGTGTAAATTCTATATGAGAATTTTAAAAAAAAAGAAAAATGAAAAAAATGAAATGTATTTAAAGTGTATTTTTTATTACTATAATCAATTTTATTTCATTAAATAATCTGTTAAATAATTATTTTATTAATATATATATATATAATATTTAATTATCCTGTCTAAACAATTAAGTTTGGAATTTTTCAGAATATGTTAATTAGATTTATTTTTAGAAATTTATACCAAGTAACTAGAAAATTGTGACCTTTTAATTAATTATATTATCTGGAAAGGATAGTTTAGTACACCCACATCTCATTTTTTATGCACCTCATTTTTCTTTAGTGCTTTCAAGTTGTAAATTTTTATAACTAAATTTTATTTGCTGATTTTAGTAAATTATGAAGTGCTAAAATAATTATCTATTCAGATATTCATTTAACCTAGACTTTCAACATTTCAAACTAGTCTAACCTCACTATGAAAAATTGTGCTACAACTTGTGTGTACATTTTAGGAAATGGCATATTATCCTGTCATATTAAGACAGTTGTCTGCATTGTAAGAATGTTTATTAATTCCAATTTATTTGATATATTATATTCAAACTTTATCTTAAGAAGGATAATTCTTAAATTAAGTGCTAGAATTTTCAAACTATTTTTTTATTAATTCTGAAAATAACTTATTTGCTACTTTTAAAAGAACTTTAGAAACAATGTTTATTTGAATACTGAACATCACTATCATTTTCTAGAATTTTCTATTTTGGATTAATTTAATATTAGTATTGTATTTGAACTTTTATTAAAAATTGTAGGACTCTGCAAATGATAAAGATATTCAACAATGGTAATTACTAATGTGTAAATGTGTATTGAAAGTCATGAGCAAGTTATTCATCTACATATGTTATGAATTCTCTTTTTAAATGTATAATCATATCAGAATTATTTTGAAGGAAGGAGATGTTTATTTCTTCCTTCATAAAATTTGATACATTTTTATATTTTTAAAAAATATAAACTACTCACTACAAAATGTAATATTAATAAAAGAGACATTATTTGTGTATTTTTCTATAAGTGAAATAGTGAAAATATTTGTTTTATTTGAAGTAAAGTTATGCTAAAATAATCTTTAAAAGAAATTTATAACTGGAGTTTGAACTAATCCTTATTTAATCTGCATATTGTTAATAAAATACTTATATTTATTAAGTATGCTACATTATTTATGAAATATTTTATTTCAAAGAAAATTAAATTTTATTTATTGTTGTTTGCTTTATTGTGTTTGTATTATTTAAAAAAAGTGAAGTCTATTCTCAATGTGTTTGCTTCAAGTTATTAAAATATATTTGCTCTTCAAAAAGTTT
Organism: Epiperipatus broadwayi; assembly: GCA_028023455.1. Lineage (NCBI taxonomy): Eukaryota > Metazoa > Onychophora > Udeonychophora > Euonychophora > Peripatidae > Epiperipatus > Epiperipatus broadwayi. The sequence continues at coordinate 1,257,128 of JAQFVV010006369.1, read as the reverse complement.
AGTTAAATTCATTAGCATCCTCTATTTAATTTATGAGAATATTGATTTTAAAGCTCTTCATCCTCATCATGCTCCATTTAGAATATTTACTCCTCATTTATATTCATCAGAAAAGTATAAACTGTGTTTTTCAAAAGAAATATTAATCTCATTGGTCTAATGTTTAACTTAAAAGTTGCAATGTTCATTGTATTGTTATTTGATACACTATTATAAATTATGCAATGTTTATAGTATTCATCTTACTATTTATTTAGTCTACATTAATCCATTTAGATTCTTTCAAATTTCTGCTTACTTTATATTTTAAATTGCTGTTATTATTTAAGTTTACAATGTTATGTGGCTCTCTGAAAAGAACTTTAGTGTATCCAAGAACTTTTATTTTGTTTTATCTGGTGTAATAGTGTGAATATTAAGACTTAAGGACTTTATTCCATTGGCAAATGTGTATAAAATATTTAGTTTAATATTTATTTTTATTATGAATGCATTATATTTATGTTTCTCTGTATGACTTTATGTATAAGTTTAACATATATTTTCATGTTATATTCTCAAGATATTGATAATGTACCAAATATTTTAGAGGGTATTATAGTTGTGCCTTTTTAGAGTTAGTTTGAATGTGCATAAATGCTTGACAGAGTTCATTAAGTTGATGTATATTTGAATAATAAATTGTTTTGCTACAATTTTATATGTTTAGTTATATTATTTTTTATATTTGATTATTTTATAAGTTTTACACATCGCTTACTTATTGTTATTTTAAGAGATGGTAGTGTTTTTCTCTTTCTTATAGATTAATGCATTACGAGTTTTATTATATTTTTATGATACTAAGCATAGAATGCTACATTTAGACAAACCCATCTCTTTTGATGGTTCATTTTTGCATTTCATGACTAGACACTATGTCCTAGCTCTTTGTTGTCCTCATATATAGGTTCTTGTTTGAATTTGTCATTGTATATTGCTTTGCTTTTTCAATCCATTGAGATGGATCTTAGTGATATATTTATTTTAAGATGTGTGTAATTCATAACCATGTCTTTATTCTGTAATTTGGTATGGTTCAAGGTGATATGTAATGCCAACCATGTTTTAAGTTGCACTCTTTGTAAATCAGTGTGTTTTTTTATGTGTCAGTCTTGTTGGTGTGTCTAGATAGCATATCCAGATGATTTAAAACCTGATAAAATATTTGTTACTAAATTTTATAATTGTTCAAGTGACTACATAAAAATGTATAAATCTTCTTCAGTATTCATTACTACCAAAGGATGTAAGATTTTATCTTATTTAGTTATATTGAATATATTTTACATAGGAAATATATAATAGCAAGTCAAATTATTAAAGGTGAGAACATAACTAAACCTATAGGAAGTCATATTAAAATTTCTAATTTACTGCTAAATTCTGCCAGATTTTTAAATTGTAACTCATAATTTATATATATTTCATTTTGGAGAATTTTGTCATTTATAAAGTTTATTCAAAAGCATGATGTTTGTTTTTCCATATTATCAATGTCAATAAATGTTATTTTAATTATTAATCTACGATTCCTCATTTTTATTATCCTTTGCATTGACAGAAATCTAACATTATCACTTTATTTATTTTCTGCATCCGGAGTATAAAAGTACAAGGAAATAATATGTAAAAGTCTCTTTATTAAAATTATATTACTAATGTTAAAATAACATCAAAGAAGAAAATTTCTTTATTTTAAATTAAAAATAATAAGACTATTTTATTCACCAATTATAAGACTACTTTATTTTATTCATTTTGAATTAAGATCATAAGATTGCTTTACTTTATTTTAATATAAGATTAGATGAGGAAATCTATTGGTGTGATATTTTGGATAGGAATAAAATCCCTTTTCTACTCATGATGTTATAAATATTATCCTAATATGTTATAATTATTTTTAATGTGAGTTTTTAATTATAATTCTAAATTTAATAATTTAATAAGATATCATCTTAAAGGTAAGATTATACTTGTTACTATTGTTTGTCATTATGATCACATTCTTGGTTGGTTTTAAGAAAAAAAAGAAGGCTAAGATTATTGATTATTGAGGAATTCATTGTTAAAAGAACCCTGACATTGTTTTATAAAATTATTTTAAAGCAATTGCTATGCTTAAGATAAAAATTATTCTAAAAAAGGATTATTTTTTATTTTAAGTATTTATCTTTATTAAACAATATATACATATACATATGTACAAGGTTTTAGTTGTTGTTTTTTTGTTAATCTCTTTTTGTTTTTGATTACTTACAATTTATGCGTTACATTAATAAAATATATGTCTTTATATTTATCTTAATAAGTGGATGTTAGTAAGTAGGTGTTACACTTAGTTTCTTATTGGTCTGTCTTAATTTTATCTTTGGTTGGTTGCTATTAAGCCTTTGCTTAATGCATATCTTCTTTTCATAAAATTATCTATTTCCATATTTGGCATGCTGTGGGTGCTACTCCTCCCCAGATTTTAATCATTTGTTTTCTTGGTAAGTATTTTAAGCATTGTTCAAAATATTTATCCCATCCTTTATCAAGTTTTTTTATCCAATTATATTTTTTATTATCAAATATTAGTGAACATTTTATTTTCCATATTGTTCTAATTGTGTGGATAAGTACCATAGCATTGTAGATTGGAGTTTTGAATATTTTTATCCTTATTTGTTTATATGCTCTACACTCTTCAACCAGGTGTACGATTGTCTCTTCATTGTCCTTACAAGTTGAACACCCTGGCTCTAGATTCATACATAGTTTTTTATTTAAAAGCATTGTTGTGGAGTGTATTCCATTCATCAATTTATAGATGGTTTTCATGTATTTTTGGGGTGTATAAACTGACTGAAAGTTTCTTAGAACCTTACTTATGGATATGTTTAGCCATGATTTTTCCTGATGATTGTTACTTTTTTAATGACACTATATTTTAGCCCTTCTAAATTAGATATATTTAGCTCATCTTGTAAGTCTTTATATGCTATAAATAAATCGACCACAAAGGATCTTGTTTTTTCCCCATCTTTTTATACAATTTTATATCACATTCTGGTGGGTTGAAAGTCTTATTCTTTATTATATTTATTAGAGTTTTTGCTTTAATAAATGACACATTTTTTTAGATCTATTACATTGAGTCCTTCTTTATTAATTGGTAATTGTAATGTTGACATTGATATTATTTTGGTTCTCCTTCTCCAAATGAACTTTTTTGCTATTCTGTTTCTTTCATTTATTGCATTGCTGTATATGTTTATCCAAAAGCTGTAGTAACTTAATATTCCTGTGGTGATTCCATTATGTATTTTGGTTCTAGTCACTTCATATAATTTTATGGGTGAAAAATTATTTATTTTTTCGGCTATTTTGTGAATGATTAGCTTGTTTAGGTATCTGTTCATCTTTGTTTTAGATTGGTATAAAAGGATTCCTAGGAACATTGATGGATTTGCCTGGAAATCACTGGGAATTTTTTCCCAATTCTAATTGCCATGCGGCTGATTTCGATGGTTATATTATTGATCCTGTTTGTTTTTGAAACTTTTCTAATATGCCTATAATTATTTACATGTTGTAGGTGTCTTGGAATATAATTATCATGTCATCAATGAATGTGATTGTTTGAATTTTTGCACTCAAGTGTGGTAGATATATGCCTGGAACTTTGTTTTGTATTTCTTTAATCATTGGGTCCAAATAGATTGCAAGCAAAAGATTCACTAGTGGTGATCCTTGTGTGATTTTCTTTTTGGGAATAAAGGAGTTAGATTTTTTTATATAATTTTTTAAGTATATACTGCCATTATTTAAGTAATTTTTAATTGCGTTTACCATGTATTACTGTGTCCATTAAGTATGACCAATTAACTAGATCAAAGGCTGACTTAAAGTCAACTTTGGTGGCATAATAGTGAGTTAGTTTTTGTTTTTTTCACATATTTTATTACTTCTTTGATCCCGATAACTGCATTAACTGCTCTTTTTCCTTTTATTGCATGGAGGGTTATTGAGATCTTGGAGCTCACCAACTTGTGCAATCTCTTTAGTAATATTTTTGCCAAAATTTTAGAATCTATATCCTCTATTGATTTATGCCTCATTTCTTCTATTTTAGGTATCTGTATCTATTTGTCTCTTTTTTAGGCTAAACACCATTCTATTATTCATGTATGGCCAGTTTATTCTTTTGTTACACATTTGGTTGAAATATTTCCACATTGTGTGTATTAATGTGTAACTTAACATTTTGTAAATTGTGGCTGGTATTTTATCATTCATCATTGTTATGTGCATTTTTAGTTTATCTATCTCTGTCTGGATTTCTTGCTTTGTTATATATTGTTTGGGTTCTTCTAAAGTTATGCTTTTATATTCTTTTATACTGGATTTTCTTTCACCAAATTTTAGTTTTATCATTTTTAGCATTTTCTCATCTACCATTATACCAGATACTGAATTACCTTCTTCAGTTTTCATTCTACAAATTCCTTTTGTGTGTGGTATATCAATTCTGACATAATTTATCATTGGCTTGGAGATTTTACTGAGATTTGAGATTAATTTCCTGAGCTTTATTGTTTGGGTTTTTTGTTTTAGTAATTGATATATTTTATCATGCTCTTCTTGTAAATCTGAAATTAAATGGTGGTTTGGTTTTAGTTTTTTAAGATCTTGGTGTGGGTTTTGAATTTCTGTTATTCAGTTTTTTAATTGGTTATTAGTTAAATTTCTTTGTGATGCTTTTTTGCATTCTTCAGATATTTCTTTTTCTATTTTATACCAGGCAATGCATGATGGTAACTTTGACTAATATGTAGAGTAGTGTAGGGTCACCAATATATTTGATATTTGATGAATTTCTAGTTTTATATTTTGTTTATCAGAAATATATATAGTTTTCTATTTATTTTGTAGTCATTGATTTTCAGATATACTTTCGGTGATCAGAGAAAACAACAATGGATGTTGTAATTACTGATTCATTCGCTTTGTGTCATAAGACAAAAAATAAATCAATTAACATTGTATATCTGCTATTGAAAAATGTATATGCACCATTTTCATATTTGTCTTATAGGGGGTATAATAATATTTCTTGCATTATATTTTTTAATTGGTTTGGTAGGTTATTGTATGTTCCTGGATTCTGTATAAGTTTGTTTTGTACATTTTCTATGACTTTTTTAATATCCTTACACTGTTTTTGTTGAGTAAACTGCTATTAAGTAGTATATAGTTCTTTGATAAAGATAGATTACTATGGAATTTGTTTGTTATGACAGTATTTGTAGTGATTCTATTTCTGAATTTATGTTAACTAGCACTGCTACTCCTTGTGCTGATCTTATGTTAGTTTAATGTATTAGAATATTCTGATGGGGCAACTTATCTATTATTGCCTGGGATGTACTCAGATTTATTTTTGTCTCGGTTAATATAGTTATATCATATTCTTGGTTCTTTATATAATCTGTTATTTTATTTACTTTATTTGGGAAATTTAAACCCCTTATATTTAGTATTATTATGACATATATTCATTTTCAATTAAGACTTTTTGGGGATGTCTATGTAGTATTTCTTCTTCAGCATTTATTTTTGTCTTAATTTTGTTTATTAGTTTTTTATGCTTTTCAGATTAATTTATATTTAACTTTATTGGAAGAGTGCTTTCGTTTATTATGTCAGTTTCTTCATCCATACTTGCTTCATTGTCTTCATTATATTAGTTATTTTAGTTTCTTTGATTTTATTGTTATTTTCAGTTCTTTTTTCGGTTTTTGTTAAAAGTGGTTGTTGCTCTTAATTTAATTGTGCATTTCTTAACTTCTTCATCAATATTCAATTCTTCATACTCTTTTCCTTCTTATTCTTCTTCCATCTCATTCGCTACTATGTTTTCCCAGGTTTTTATATTCATAGGATTACATATATGTTTGTCTCTGTCGAATTTGTTGCATTTTATACAATTTACAGCTTCGCATCCTGCTGCTATTTTTCCCACTCTGTTGCATTTGAAACATAGTAATAGCCTGACATTCAATATAATAAATATAGGCATTTGGTCTTTAATCATTCTATGAGGTAGTTGCTCTTTTAGGATATCTTTTTTTAGTTTTAGTAGTATTTTCCATGTGTTGGTGGGAATTTGAAATTCAATGCCTGTGGTCATTTCTCTCTCCATTGATATTATTTCTGCATAAGTTGTCAGTGTATGCAAAATTCTACTATAAACTTGGGAATTGAGCTCTTTTGAGACATATTTTCCATCCTTGGATTCTTTTATCATTTTTCAGCTAATTCTCTTTGTACTTTGTTATTATATTCAATTGAGACAAATTCCCTAGCAGGAAAAAATGCTATGTGCTTTATCGAGTCTATTAAATTATGTGAGCTCAATAATTTCAAGTACTCGCTTAGATCTGGTTTTTCAAGTATATGTTCAACATTTTTTTTGCTTATTTGTATAATTAAGCTCAAGATTGATGTACTTGGTGTCATACAATTATTGAATATCTTTTTCCAATAAGAGTTCATTTTCACAAATGATTTCAAGGTTGGCTTGTGCGTGTATTGAACTTCCTCTATTTGATCAGTTAATGTAGCAAACTCAGTTGGTTCAACTTTGTTCTTTATTTGGATAATTCTCTTTTAGTTTTTTTTCTACATGCTTATTCATATTGTTTTGTTCATCAATAAGATAATTCTCTTGTTCATTAGTATTCTTATAATTTTCAGCTTTTCTTTTTTTGCGTCTACTGGAAATTTCCCAGTCAACGTTATTTTTTTCTACTATATTATAGTTAAACAATGCTTGCTCATTACTTTTATTTACTATGTTTTCTGTTCCTAATGAGTTCCTATTTATCTTTGTTTTTTCTGATTCTCTGTATCTCTTTTTTGCTTTCTAGCTCCAGATTACTCAATGTTTTCCTTAATTTATTAATGTTAGTATTTTGCTTTAATCTGGTCTTTTGTAATTCTAAGCCTTCATTGATGGCCATCTTAATGCTAATTATTTTACTAGACTTATTTTTATAACAATCTGGCATTTCATTAGATATTTTTTTAACTTAGTTGTTTTTTCTTCTTGTATACTCATGGTTTTTCTTCCTATTAGCATTTTTTCTTTTTTTCTACCAAAAATTTGGGTTTTTTCTTAGAGTGTTTTCCTCTTGACTTTTCATAAATTGTTGCATGTGCAGTGATCTGAAAAATTGAAGTATCTGCATAGAAAAACTTTTATAAAGAATGGTTATCCATCAGCTGTCATTTAAAAAACCTTAAACAGACCACAAAAGGAAACATCAAAAGAAAAACAATTATTGGGGTTGCAGTGTGTCCATGCATAGAATATGAATAAAAAACAAACTAAAGAAAATTAACAATCAATATATTATCAGAACAGTTTTTCAATGTCATAACACAGTATGAGGAATTCCAACATTTACATAACTTAATCTTGAAATGCTGAAAAACAAAAACTGCTTCTATGAAATATCATGTGAATGTATATTGCTGGACCAATTGTCCCATTGGAGAATAATTGAAAGAGTATAAACATACCCAAAGTAGCAGGCCATGCATGTACCAATGAATGTATGTTCAATTGGGAAATATATAAAAATATTAGATAGAGAGAGAAAAGTACAAAAAAAATTCAAAGATCATACAATTATAGCAAGTAATCCTACAGATCAACCTAGTATAATAACATGTAATTTCTGGAAGCCATCAATTAACTATGTTCTTATGAAAAAATTAAAAAAAATCAGGAAAAAGCTCATAGACAAGTATAAGAAATTTTGACTGATTGATGCCTTTGGCAGAATAATTAGAGCATTACTTTAAAATTTGATACAAATGTAAAAATCCAAGTTCAATTTCTATATTGGAACTATCACTGGTCAAAACAACAGTACCTGAAGAAAAGAGAAATATAATATCACTCAAAACATTGTGCTATATTAACCTATCTGCTATTATTAACAGTTGATTGTATTTGGAATGTTTAAAATAAAGATTAAAAATTTTCTAAAGGCATCAATAATTAACATTAGATGATCCAGAATATACTTACAATCAAGGAAAATTGTTTTTTTTTTTTGCATACGTAAGATTTTTTAGTACAGAAAATTTAATTAGTTTTAAATACAGAAAAGATTGTTAATGTGCTCCAAATTTACATTATTGCTTATCAAAGTTTTAAAAAAAGGAATACATTTTACTTTTACACTTATATTTTTGATTTTTTGTAATATATTTTTTTAATTAGTGGGAATTTAAATCCAAACTTTTAATCTCCCTTTGGTCATCCATTCTATCTTATACAGCCAATACACATAACAACATAATGTGAAAATACAAATTTATCTCCAGTATGAGTATTTCATGCTGAACCAGCATTCATCAGTTGGTCTCCCACACTCATATCTAATCAATGCTCAGTTTATAGTAAGATAGCAAATCTTCAATCTTTAATTGACATGCTTCAATCTTCTCCACTCCTCAGTCATCCATATCATTGATAATCTGCTAATGCCATGTTTGAAGTTGTTTGTCAATTTTGTTGCCATACTCATGTTAAGCATAAGTCATTCTGACTCCTTATATGTACTACCTTAAGCCCATTTTAAATATACAGAAAAGAGATGGGCAGAATACAGGCTAAACCTGTAATATTTTACATACAAGAATAGTATATATACTTAAGCTAGATGTAATTAAAGGGGATTTGAATACAGACATTCGAGATTTCTTCAGTCATTAACTCTATCTTATACATCTAGCTTAGATATACATACTAGTTATTTAAAATAATATATATTTTGTACTTAAATGATTATGTTAATGCTAAGTCTGCTTCGGATGATGGAATTAAATCAGATTTCCAGAAATGCATATACCATATTTTAATGTATGCTGTAATAAATTAGATTATAGAATCGATTATGTTTGTTTCATAATAAGCCACTATAATTTTTAATTAAAAGTGGAAGAGTTCACTTAATTTATATTTTTAAATATAATAAATGAATTGAATAGTTTTTTTTTTTTTGTAATTGTAAATAAAGACATATTATAAGTCTATTTCTATGTGGTTTGTAATATAAATGCAATCAGCAATATAAACTCTTATTTATTTTTACCAATAATCTATATTCCTGTATGATTTAGTTCAGTGATAGAGTAGTATACACTCTGCAATTCAAGATTTAGTGATTGAGACTCAAACTCTGATTCTTTCAGTGTTCAAAATTTTTATGAACTTTTGAACAATAAATTGTGTATTTATATTCCATATATGGAATGACTAATTCAAGAGTTAAAGCTTCTTAGATTAAAACCCAACCTGTTATTTTTGATACTATCATGTTTCTTGTCTTCTGGGTGATTAACCAATCAGATCTTTATATGTGCATCATTTTTCTTTATATAATGTAATGTTAAATTGGTAAGTATATAAAAAAATGTTAGTATTTTTTCTATTCATTAAATATTTTTACATGTGAAAATATTAAATATGAATAATAATGAATATGGATTTATTTCTATATTAAAATACTGTAATAAACACAGTTCTCTTTTGTAAATGCTATTCATCAGCCAATACTGCCAGGTATTATATTTTCATTTTTAAATGTAAATCATCTGCTTCTTTATTGCAGGAATTTGTAATAACAGCATGGTATAGCTAAATTTAAATTAAACCACCAAACATCACATGATCACTATTTCCTAAACATACTCAAGCTGTTAAAACAGAAGCAAAACTCCCCATACAGTAGTGCACACTAGTGCAGGCCACAAGTTAGAAACCAGTCTGGAGGTATTGGATGAGTAGGCATTAGATAGGGATTTCATGCACCAAACCTTCTTGCATCCATTGATTACTTGACTTGCAATGAGTGGCACTACTTTATGGAGAAATTTGCCTTATTCAAGTTGTCTAATAAAATACTGTTGTAGAAATATTTTTTGTTCATTAGCATTTATTCATTAGATTTGTGATACCCATATATTGATACTTCTTTGTACTAATGTATCAATATTTTGTCATTCAAATATGTTTTTTTTTTTTTATAAAATAGATATTTATTTTGCAAAACATAGAGCATGGACACAAAAGCTTAAGGTCTCTTGATCAAAGTTCAATATGTCACTTCTATATAAATATCATATAATAACCCAAAGGATGAACCATTCACATTATTTATCATTTATGCTAGAAAAGACTACATAAAAAAAGTTAGGATCATACATTAAATGGTAATGATTCCTACTTCAAATAATTATGTATTACTTTAGAGCAGTGCATAATGTTTTTTTTAAAATTTGATTTAAAGTTTGATGAGTTACAATAAAGGGGTTGACATTAATTTGTGTCAATTATCAATTCTTTCTAAAAGAAAAAATATTGAGAGATGAAATAGATTAACAGTATAATATCTGAACATTAAGTAAATTAGAATATTATAAGATATTATGAATTTTAAAAGCTTTCAACATCAAGTTAGTTTAGATTATACTTGCAAAACTCCTATGACCATTAAACTGTAAGAAATATATTCTAAAATTAAGAACAGCTCTATAATGTCATCTATAATAAGTCTGAGTAATCAGTGGTTACCAAATGGTTCATATTTTTATCTTCATTCTTGCACAAGTTTGTGTCTTACTTTTATCAATAAGGTTTTGGAATCAATGCTGATGATAGAAATTTAAATGCACTTGAAATATCTGATAATTACATATTTCTCAAGTTTACTATAGATGGCACTAAAATAATACTGCTTTTGTTTTTGTCATAAATTGTATATGCTAAAAAATTAAACAATTTATTGTTAAGAAATATATTAAATTTATTCAAACTTAAGTAAAATGAAATAATAATAATAATAATAATTATTATTATTATTATTATTATTATTATTATTATTATTATTATTATTATTATTATTATTATTATTATTATTATTATTATTATTATTATTATTATTATTATTATTATTATTATTATTATCATCACCATCATCATCATCATCATCATTATTATTATTATTATTATTATTATTATTATTATTACACTACTACTACTACTACTACTACTACTACTACTACTACTACTACTACTACTACTACTACTACTACTACTACTACTACTATTACACTACTACTACTACTACTATTATTGTTGTTGTTATTATTATTACTTTTAAAGTATACTTTATTGAACATTAAATTGATTACAGACATTGATTATTACATTAGTTTTTCTATTATGCATATGATTAAAGAAGTGATATCAAAGTAAAGAAATTACTAGTTTTTTATTATGCATATGATTAAAGAAATGATATCTAAACGCAGAAATTACATATTTTTAAAGACTTGCAACATGCGAAAACACAATTGGTATAGATGAATAATATGTAGCTATTTTGTAGTTAACTTTTTTGTACTAAACTTAAATTCTAATTACGATCTAATACACATACACACCGACACATGCATATATATATATGTGAAAAAGAAAACAAGTTTTATATACGTAAAAACCTGCTATCGCTTGTATTAATGATCAATCAGATGGAGCTTTACCAAGACCTCCAAACAAGCGTATTTGTTTACATAAACATCAGAGTCAATATTCACTGTCTCTTTCATTTTGCTCCACCCTCAGATCAGCTGATTTCAAGCTGATTTGCTCTCATCAGTGAAGGGATAGGAGTTAGAAACTAAACCTAAATATTAACTCCAAGCATTTATGCAAAACGTTTCTATCAGTTTGCAAGCATGAATTTTTTAGACACCTAAATGTCTTCAAACTCAGCCTATCAAACTAGATAGCTATGTGGGTCTGATAACAGTTCAGTTTCTCCACATAATCAAAGCTTCTGCAATCTATATCATTGCAAGAAAACTTTAAAGGAACATTTATGAAAAACAAAACAAGTTTTATATACGTAAAAACCTGCTATTGCTTGTATTAATGATCAATGGATGGAGCTTTACCAAGACCTCCAAGCAAGTGTATTTGTTTACATAAACGTCAGAGTCAATACTCACTGTCTCTTTCATTTTGTTCCACCCTCAGATCAGCTGATAGGCTGAGTTTGAAGACATTTAGGTGTCTAAAAAATTTATCCTTGCAAACTGATAGAAACGTTTTGCATAAATGCTTGGAGTTAATATTTAGGTTTAGTTTCTAACTCCTATCCCTTCACTGATGAGAGCAAATCAGCTTGAAATCAGCTGATCTGAGGGTGGAGCAAAATGAAAGAGACAGTGAATATTGACTCTGATGTTTATGTAAACAAATACACTTGTCCTATCCCTTCACTGATGAGAGCAAATCAGCTTGAAATCAGCTGATCTGAGGGTGGAGCAAAATGAAAGAGACAGTGAATATTGACTCTGACGTTTATGTAAACAAATACCCTTGTTTGGAGGTCTTGGTAAAGCTCCATCTATTGATCATTAATACAAGTGATAGCAGGTTTTTACATATATAAAACTTGTTTTGTTTTTCATAAATGTACCTTTAACCCTTTTCCCGCGCTCGACGAGACTCCTCGTCGACACCTAAAATCACTCTAACTTAGTTCGTTTTTATACGATAAAATTCGTTAAATACGTATTTAATTCGTTTTTAAAAGTTCTGTACGATGGTGACATCTTCCGATTTATTTTAGAAGTAAAAAATAAAAAAAAACGCATTTTAAACCTAAACAAAGAAGGAACATTATTTGTGATTGGTTCTTAGCATGCTCTCAGCCGAAAAAGACATTCTGATTGGCTGGAAAGAACAAAGAAACTGCCTGATCAAAGAAAATAAAGAAAAACGCTGAGATTTTCATTTCGAATACGATTTAAATTATTATTAAATAATATTTATGGAAATTAAACATAATTTTCAGAGAGAATAATAAAAAAACAAAATTATTTTCGAAAAATATTGAAGATTTAAGTAAATATATTGAAGATGTAGTAAAAAGAAATATTTACTTTTCTATAACGTAAAAGTCGATCTTTTTGTTTACATTATAACTTTTATGTTGCCGATATAGAATATCTTAGAATAAATAAATAGCAATTTATTTTTGAAAGAACTTTCGTTTTCTTCATGACCTGAAAAATTAATTATATACTTTTTATAAACGTATCTGAGTTGAATTTAATATTATAGACGAATATGTTTTAACAATAGGCTTTGTCTTCAGTTTGTGAGTTGGCCAATTAAAAGATTTGATTTTTATCTCATACAACCAATGATTTAATTAGCGGTTTAAGGGTTAAAGTTTTCTTGAAATGATATAGATTGCAGAAGCTTTGATTATGTGGAGAAACTGAACTGTTATCAGACTCACATAGCTATCTAGTTTGATAGGCTGAGTTTGAAGACATTTAGGTGTCTAAAAAATTCATGCTTGCAAACTGATAGAAACGTTTTGCATAAATGCTTGGAGTTAATATTTAGGTTTCATTTCTAACTCCTATCCCTTCACTGATGAGAGCAAATCAGCTTGAAAATCAGCTGATCTGAGGGTGGAGCAAATGAAAGAGACAATGAATATTGACTCTGACGTTTATGTAAACAAATACGCTTGTTTGGAGGTCTTGGTAAAGCTCCATCTATTGATATATATATATATATATATTGTAATTAAATATGTCAGTAAAGAAAATAGCCTGTAAAATAATAATTCATTAACATTAAATCAATTTTAGAGCATAATAACAGTTACAACATTGTGGAAAGTGAGACCAAATTCCAAGTTGCTGCATAAATATTGGGGGATACTAGACCCTGATGTCTATAGTACTTTGATTTTTCCTTATTTATTGTAAAATAAGTTTCTGAGTTGTCAGGATATTTGAACAATGCAAGGATAAAAAGAAGGAAGACAGCGATCTTGATATGGAGGGGGGAGACCTCTACTTATATTATTGATTAATAGAGTGGGAGATGAAATTGGAGATTTAGTGTTTATTGTTATAAGATTGCAGTAGGTGGTTAATATCAGACATGCTAAAAGAAAGTGTTTTAGGGCCTCTTCTTTTTCACATAAGAAGCAATAGGCATTGATATTATCATGTATTACTTTTATAATAAGAAAGGAATTAGTGGAATTAAGAATTGAATGTGGAGCAATGAAATGCTCTGTTCTGCAGGCAATGTCAGTATTTGAATTTATTAAAAAAGAGAGAAGATACAGGGGTTACATAATATGCTATAAAACTGAATAAATTAGAGATAAATTTATTCTTGAGTGAATGTGGTATATCAGATGGTGTGATTTGAATAAAAAAAAAATTGGAAATCAGGTATATGGTAATAAAGATATTGATTTCATTAATTGTCCTTTGGAAATGAAAAATGGAAATGCAATAGAGAGGCCATTAAATGTATTTTTCTGCGTGAATCTTAATACTGATTGTTACAGCTTTTTCCCCCAGATTAACATTGTACATAGAGAATTGTTTTTTTTTTAGTAAAGGAAGTAGTGTTTTTAATAATTGGCATTTTATCATGGATAGAAAGATATGTTTTTGATAATGAGTTAGTGGTAGTTTTAATTGATAGTTGAAGATTGTTTTGTATCACAATCTTCATAGAGTTGCCAGTTGGATGGAAAAATCAAGGAATCTTGATGATGATGCAGTAAATGGAGAAGTAATTTTATTTCCTGCTAAGATATTTCAAGAATATGATTTGTCTTTCTTGAAAGCCAAGGAATAATATTTAGTATAATTTTCAAAAATGGAAGTCAGTTGAAACATAAATTTTTTTGAAAGCAGGAGAATGACAAGAGTACCCATATTCTGTTTAATAGATTTAGTATAAATTGATGGTAATTTTTCCCAGTTTTTAGAAATAAGGGTTTAATATGGGCAATGAATAGAAGTATACTGATTGGTGAAATCTGAAATATACAATTGTGAGAATAAAAACTAAGTGATATTTTGTCATTAAGGTTAATAAAAAAAATTGTTGATATGATAGTCTCTGGGGTGATGAATTAAGCAGTAATCTGATTATGTTATTAAGGATTAGAAAGTTTGGTTTTATATGATAATATTAAGTGCAATGTGATCTGAAAAGGTAACAGAATAAAAATGAGGTTAATAATGAAATGTAGATCAGGAGAATAGAATAAGAAAATAATTAGAAAGAAATGTTTGTTAGTATAAAAAGAGATGAAGTTTTTAAGGAAAAACCTTCAACACTCATTAATTTTTTGTTTAATAATAAGTATTTGGAAACAAAATCAAAATGGGACATATTAAAATCATCTATATAAAAACGACTTTTGTCTACTTATAAAATATTTTCATATCAGAAAATATTCTTAATATTTTATAATTATAAATAGTTTACAATGACTAGAATATTTTCATTTTGCATTTAAATGGTGAAACAAATATTCCAACCATTTTAGAATAACAGTATAATAATAATACTTTTACTGGAGAGTCATTTTTAAAATGTGTAAATATAATAACAGAATAGCTTCATTCAAAAATGAAGCAATAGATTCACAAATACATTCTTCATGCTTTCAATCTTTCATTTCACATGCACAATCCATTAAAGTATGATTTTATAATAATGTTGTCCAATGTTATCACATAAAGCAAGCTGAAAAATAAATAGAAAGATCTTTTTCTCTTGGTCATTATATTTTCAATATATTACAAATCATCTTTAAATGAACTTTATTCAATATCTTGTTTTACCATAATAGGAATCCATGTCTTACTCCTTTATAATAAATTTGACATGTAGATTTTCTATATATAACTAATTTAATTAGAAGTGTTTCTATATTATTATGATAAAATATTGGAAAAGCAATGTATTGAAGTCTGTCTTGACCTCAATACCCATGCTACACTTTTGACCTAAAAAGCTACCAAAATAGTGTAACTTGTCAGGCATTGGTGGTCGAGAGGTCAGAGATGGCTGCTTTACAAGCAGTTGTCCCGGGTTGGTGGGTTCACCTCTCGGCTGATGCTATGACACATGAGCAAAAAATAGTGTAACTCTTACTCTTAATTTGATAATCATCCAGATTATTCAGCCGCAATTGATTGACAAAGCATCAGATTTTTTAAGAGCTTAATTTCTATTATTAAATTTGTAATTATAAATTCAATTTATTTTGTGTCTTTTTTTTTTTTGGACCTAAGATAAAAATTGCTAAAGTTTTCCTTTTTTTAAGTTTATTTCGATACTTAAACGGAAAACATTTTTTTAAAAAACAATATTTACTTATTTTTGTTTGTTTAAGTAAATGTGCATAAATCGTTTTTTAATGATACTATATTTAGTTTGTTTTACAAATTAAATATATGGTATCATGTATTGGCAAGAGAAGAATATATGGAAGGTATTTTGAGTTTGTGTTTTGGTAGATGATTGTGAAGATTATTACAATATGCTGGAATTAAAATAAAAAAAGCATTAATAAAAATAATTTTTTGGAAATATATATCTATAGTGCAATGATTGATCATCTTTCCACAGACGTTTGAGAATGAATAAAAGCCAGTCTTTATTATGTTGCAAAGTGATTTGACGAACATTGGCATGGAGATTCGGATGTTTGATATATCTAGGTTGTTTACAAAATGTTTGCATAATGAAACAGAGCAGTCTGCGTTTTTGTGCTGTTGGACGTTTCCAAAATGGTGAAGAAGAGAAAGGCACTGCTGAAAATCAAAGAAAATTTCCAATGTATATATATGGTAAAACAAGAGCAGAGTGCTGTCGTGTCATATATGTAATATTTTCATGGTTACATGATATAAATAAAGCCCTTTTTTGTGTTAAACCATGTATTATTTTGTTTATACTAATGTTTCAAGGAAATATCATTCATCATTACAAAGGTTAAAGTCTTAATGAATTAACTATTACGTCTTAAGTAGTAATGAGATTTAGATTGAGCGTGAAGCAAAAGCAATCATTCTTATATATATATTTGATGATTGATTATTTAGGATAGGTGGAGTAACTTTTTTTTTTCCGTTCAGTTTTACAATTAATTGATTTCCTGTTGATTTTAGAAGAAAACGATAAAATATTGTCTCAACAAGGCTGGAATACCTTGTGCTTCATTAGATTTATTTAAACCATTGGGTCTTTTTAATATTTTAGTAGATTCTCTCATGGTTCTCAAATCTACTTTTTCAAATTAGCAAGTACTCTAGCAATATTAAATCAGGTGTTTGACCAATTTCTAAAAAAATCAAAGTAAAAGCTGATGTATTTAATTTTTGATTGGAGATATTTTTAATTAATGTCAGAATTAGAGAGCATAAAAATGCCTTCAATCAAGAGTTAAATACATCAGCTTTTACTTCGCATTTTTAAGATATTGGTAACACACCTGATTTTGATAATGCTAGAATAGTTGCTAATTTGGAAAATGTATGATTTGAGAACTATGAGAGAATCTATTGAAATATTAAGAAGACCGAGTGGTTTAGATAAATCTGATGAAGCAGAACATATTCCAGCCTTGTGGAGACCACTTATTTTATCTCTTTCTTCTAAAATCAATTTGAAATCAATTAATTGTAAAACTAAAGGAAATAAAAAATTTTGTTAATCCATTTATTTTGTCATTCAGTTATCATATATATTTAAGAATGATTGTTTCATCTCAATATCAATCTTTTTATTACTCAATTTTTCATTAAGATCTTAACCTTGACAATGACGATTGATATTTCGTCAAAATGTTGAGAATTTAATAAACAAAATAAAGCACGGTTTAACGCACAAAAAAAGACCTTATATACATATATATGTGTGTGTATGTAAATAAATTTACTAAATATGTAACGTGGAGTAAAATATACTTTCAAGCTATTCAGAAATTGCCAAGTATGTCTTTAGTACTTAAATATTACGCTCATAGTTAGTATTAAAATATATTATGCAAATGAGAATGCATTTTTAATTAAAATTTCAATTGTTATTTAAGTGAATACTATTGGATAATTGGTTGAGGGTGTGATTTGAAGTAAAAATGAACTATAATCATCTTATATTTTTTGTTCCCAATAATATCTGTCCTCAGCCACAAAGCCAATAATATCATGATTAAATATGTGGTCGATCTCTCTTTCATAATTTAAAAACGTTAAATTATGATTAAAATCTGTATTTGAATAATTGTATTAATGGATATACTGTTTAATTTTTGTGTGTGTGTATATATATATATAATAGATAATGTCTAAAAAATAAAGATGTATCAGATTCCAATATTTAAAAAAGTGGTTAAGAAGATATTAGGAATTATAGATCTATGAGACTTTTATCAATTCTAGTCAAAATTGTTACCAAAATAATTAGAACTCTTCTACAGCAAATTTCAAATTTTAACCAACCAAAAGAATAAACAGAACTTAAAAATAGTTTTAGCACAGTGAATCACATCTAAATATTGAGAGAAGTTATAGAAAGAACCAATGAATATAAGTTGCCAATTGTCTTATGAATTTGTGATATTAGATCATCAAAATATGGATCCAGGATATTGCTTATGCTCTGAAGAATATTTAAAAAAATGCAACAACTATGATTACATTGCCTAATTTTATGGAGAAAATTAATATTGAGGTTGACAGAGTGACTCCATATCTCCAAAACTTTCTATGGCAGTCTTAAAATAAGTATTTTATGGATTAAAATAAACACCTAAGGAATTAAGAGTAAATGAAGATTATTTAAATCATCTAGAGTTTTCAGATGATGAAATTATTTTTGCAAATAATGTTTCAGAGATTAAGGAAATATTGCATGAGTTATAAGATGAAAGTAAAAAGGTAAGACTAAAGATAAATAAAAGTTTTTTAAAAGAAAAAGATAAAATTGATAATAATAAATTATAAAAAATTAATAATTATATATATCTTGGTCAAAATATTAATACAAATGAAAATGATGGATGAAATTAATCATAGAATTAAATTTGGATGGTATACTTTTGGTAAAAATAACTTAATATTCAAAAGAAATATATCTCTATGATTGAAAAGGAATATTTATAATAAAAGAGTTTAATCACCTTTTTTGAGACTTGGAAGCTTAACAGAAAAATAAAATAAAGACCTCAGATTATTAAACAAAGTATGGAGAAATGGATCAAAAATAAAATACATGAAGAGAGACTAAACAAGATTTAATGATATTATTGGAATAATTGAGAGGTTGAAATAAACTTGAGCAGGATACATTTATAAAAAGATGGAGCTAGATGTGTATTCAAAATCTTAAACTGTATCCAGGAGATTGTAAAAAAAACCTAGAAAGAGACCATTGTGAGATGTATGTATGAAATAAGGCAATTTTCTAGTGTAATGCAGAGAAGAGAAGCTAGAAATTAGAAAATCTGGATTAAACTTGAAGAGATTTCATCCTGCAATGGATTGATAATGTTTCAAAATTGATGATGATAATGTTATATATATATATATATATATATATATATATATATATATATATATATATATATATATATATATATATATATATATATATATATATATATATATATATATATATTATATTTAAAGTTAAGGGTGAGGAATATTATTTGGTTTGTATTTGTGAAGAAGATAACTAAAAAATAGAAAACTAATAAAAATGTAGAACATCAAGTAGAAAAGAGAGAGGAAATTATATTACTCTAGAAATGAATATGGATACATTAAAAACAAAAATTATTTGATAAAAGGAGAATCTGAGCAGAGATATGCTGGGGATATATACGGCAATAAAGAAAAAGATGTAAATGAAAACTAAAAAGAAAAATGAAAGAAAAATTTTGAACATTTTTACTAGTTATTAATAATTACTATAATCGTTTTATTGAAATTTTGTACTATAATTTATTATTCAATATTGTATAGAATTAAAAATAAAGTTTATTATTACTGAAATAAGATTAAAATTAGTAGTTCAAGTTCAATATCATTATTCAGCACTGCAAAAACTCAAGAGCTTAATTGTTTTCTGAATTTTTTTAGACAAATCAGTTTGGCATTCATCATTAAAAAAGTTAATCTTTTTAAAAAAAAAACCAAATCAAATAATTATATATGCTTGATATATATATAACCATTAGAAATCAATCAACACTTACACAATCCCAATATAGATAACAATCAATGATTTCAAACTGTTGTCAAGGCAACAATTTCAAACTGTTGTCAAGGCAACAATTTCAAACTGTTGACAAGGCAACAATTTCAAACTGTTGTCTTGATAACAGTTTAAAATTGTTGATTGTTATCTATATTGTGA
This sequence comes from Epiperipatus broadwayi, assembly GCA_028023455.1. Classification (NCBI taxonomy): domain Eukaryota; kingdom Metazoa; phylum Onychophora; class Udeonychophora; order Euonychophora; family Peripatidae; genus Epiperipatus; species Epiperipatus broadwayi. The sequence goes on along the minus strand of JAQFVV010006369.1, from coordinate 1,236,760 downwards.
TTGTCTAATTGTTGACTATTTTCTAATGGTAACTTATAAACCCATTTAATCTTGAGCAGTTACACATTATATATATATATATATATTAATTCTTAATTATGCGTGACACATGAAATCAAAACCAATTGAAATTCTACTCTAAAAGTTCACTTTTTAAACAATTAAAAACAGAAAAGAATATGATGATATTGTAGAATTTAATATCCATGCACTGATGTGGATAGCCATTGTATAGAAGTAAAAATATGTGGTCAAACATTACAGCATCAATACAATAATATTCTTGAAGTTATTCAATTTATCTAAATGCAGTTTAATAATATATATTAATTTATAACTATATACATATTTTATTACCTGAAAACAAAAATTTATGACTTTAATGCTAAAAATATATTTCCAAACAAATGTTAAAAAAAAAGCCATGGCAACAGTTTCAAATTATTGATTGTAGTGATATCAATCTTCATGAAGAATTCAACACATGTGATCAGAATATATTTACTTTTTAATGAAAAAATTAAATTATTAAAAAAATAGTGTCACTTTATTGTTGATTTTTAAAAATGCATGAAATATAAAATAAAAAGTTTGCAATTCTAAGCTAAATGTTTATTCTCAAAAGTCTGTAAAAAAACAATAGCGATTGGATATTATTTTATCACGTGTACATCCTACTACAATTTCTGAAACAGAAAACAAAAATGGTATAATTTTTATTATGAACTTCTGATCATACAAAACATACAAATTCTTATTGTTATCAAGTAAACGTGCAATATATTTAAATTATTTTTTTACTTATTTTTTTAAAGCTGTACTCACTAAGAAATTATTTCATTTTGCTCAAATTGTTTTTTTGTAACTAGACATAATTTAAAAGAATATTATTTTAAATATTAGATAATAAATTGGATTTAATTATGTTTGATTAATTATGTTTAATTTAATTTTCCTTTAAGTAATAATCCCTTTAAACAAACATAGAAATGCTTTCTAAGCATTTCCTCTATTCACTGGTAATTTTTATATAAACTATTATTTATGAAACAACAAAAGTCATAAAGACTTTTATTACAATAGCAAGTTTCTATCATAATCAAGAAATATAAGTAATGAATTTAAATTTATTTGTTTTATTTTTTATTTAATTAATATTTTAATAACATTTCAAATCACATTAATACATCACATTTACTTTTTAAGCATTTCCTCTTTTTTTAACCCTTAGAATTAAAAAGTATATATTTGAGAGACTTAATTTTTGTAAATTTTCCATATTTGAAAACTGCTGAGAGCCAAAACTTTACAAATAATGAAATTTAGTTTGTTTACTAATACTTATTAGTGTTTCATCTAAATTTAAATTAATCACTAATGTTTGTTTATGGAATATCAATATTACTATTAGCATTCAGCTTCCATGAATTAAAAATATTCAAGCATTAAAGACTTGTATTGTTATCTTTATATCTTCAAATATATTCTTTTTGTGATATTTTATTAATATATAAACAAAGGGAATAAATCATCTTCCCCCAGGTTATAATTTAAAAAAACTCTAAATGTTGAACAAAGGACTGCTATTCTTGGAAGCTCTGATGTTTATAAGCATGCTTTTGTCAACATCATTGATAATTTACAGTGAAATTAATATATCAGTTAGATGGAATATGGCCCTTAAGAGTTATTAAACTCATAATCAATTATACATGGTTTGGAGACAGCATCTCTCTTTTAACACCTTAATTGTAATAATCAAATAAGACTTAATATGTAAGCAAAAAGAATAAATTACCATTCCCAAGCTATGGATTAAAAGCAAATGTTGAACAGAGGATTAAGAATAGAATGAATCCACCTATTGATTATAAGTTTAATAAGTCTTAAATGTCATATTATATTTAGCTGATAAATTAATTTCCTCTGAATTGCCAACAATGTTGAGGAAGTGTTGCTTATAAACATCAGAGCTACAAAGAATAGGTGGATTCATTCCACCCTTGATCTTTTGTTCAACATTTAGAGTGTTTTTAATTCATAACCTGTGGAATGGTGATTTATTCCCTTTATGTTTAATTTAAAGTTATTAATATATATATATTCTAATAATTTTAATATTTCCATTAAATAAAAACAAAAACAAGTAATGAATGTTATATTGCTCTGGATTGTCTAAGTTTGAGTACCTGCAATGATAGAACTGGATGTGATTTATGGACTTTAACCTCAGAAGTTTCCTACTCTACCAGTGTATTAAATCATATAGAATACTCAGAAATAAGTTAAAACAATTAAACATATAGCATTAAAAATATATAATCTCATTAATGAAGCAACCAAGTACTAATAATCTTCTATAACAACAATTCCCAAGTCATATTCAAAAAGACATTTTAACAAACTTGGAAATGACACCTGATTTCTTAGGTTGCTAACTAACATAATAGAAAAATCAATCAACATTTTAAAGATGTGAAACTTAAATTTAACATTAATTTTTGTTATTTATTAATCAAACCAGTGTACAATTTCAAATAATACCCAAGATGCAAATTCTAATAGTTTTAATTAACCAATAAATAAATTAAATTACAGCTATTAAACACATAGTACTAAAAATATATATTTTTTATGGAGCAATTAAATCCAAATACACTTCAATAGCAACAATTTATAAGACAAACTCAGACTGTCATTTTAATCAACCAGTAAATAATGCCTACTTTCTCAAATCAATTTAGTGGTTAAATAAAAGACAGATCTTTGTCTAACTACTATACATTTAAAAAGGTAATTTATAACCCATTTCAAATATTGATGATTGTTTATCCACCATATATAAAAATGTGGCAGTTAGATATATATTTAGTCCAACTAATAAAATAACATTGATATAAAAATCTGGGCATTATTCTCGAGCTGTTTGGATGACTTTCGGAGTTAGATTTGTGAAATGTTATTATGGTAACATATTTATTCAAACTTAGTTTTTCCAAGAATAATATATATATATACATTAAAATGATCAATAATCATTTCATAAGAGTCAGAGTAAAAAAGAAATTTATTCAGCATAGGGTACTCACTTAAGCAAATAATTTATAATATTAACAATCATACGTTATCATATATATGAATGTGTGAGCGAGAAATATTCACCATTTTCCTAAACGGAAAAAAAGTTATACATTTTTAAAAATAACAAAAAAAAATCTTTAATCTTACAGGAAGACTTGTCTATTAAAAATCAAATAGATTGGAAACAATAGATGTATTTAAAATAGTAAGGATTTCTTTTAAAAAAAAAAAGGGGGGGGGGGGACGGACCTAATATTATTTAAGATAATCTGTTAATTTGGTAAATAAGCAAAATCTTATTAGAAAATTACTGACATGAAAAAACTATTGTTTATTGTGTGCGTGCGTGTGCTTCATTTTAATTAATTTTAAAATAATGTATAGCTAATATATCTGAGAAAGAAATGTAAAAATAAATTACAAAGGATGGATTAATCCGTAGAACACGCATGAGTGATAACGTATATTTTTCACAAAAGTTTATCAGTAATTAACATTCATTTCAAAAGCAGTTAGACTAAAAGTTAGTTAATAATGCGCTTCAATTGCATTAACCAGGAGGATATTTAACAAGGAAAAGACCAAAAGGAAGTCCAAATGACAGACTAGACAACACTAAGAATTTTTTTCTTAGGCTGAGAGCCAACTTCATATAGAATGCCTCCTAAATGCCTTTGTTTCACTACTCTGACCATGAAATGTTTAACCTTTGACGGAAACTTAATATTATTGTGATATCATATTAAAATTGTAAAATAAAAAAAGAGGGGATCCTACTATAAAAACAATCTGCAAACCTTCTATCAGATCTCTGTAAAAAAAAAAAAAACTGAAAAGAATCTTCATGTCTCATTTATAAACTTGCTCCTAATTTAAAACTGTAACTCAATGCTGGCATGATTAGAATTCTTTATTATGATATAAATCATTACAAAAATAAAACCTTTGGTAAAAACTATATTAAGATTGCAAATGAACTTTTAATTTACTAATCTAATGTATTATTTAAATACAAGTATAATGTCTATACTGAACTTAATAGTAATTTAGAAAGAATTTGAATTCAAACTTTCAAGCTTCCTACAGCTATCCACTCCATCTTATGCAACTTATATACATAATCTCCAATATCCGTATTTTGTACTGAACCAGCACTCATCAGTTCGTTCAAATCATCATCACCCACACGTATATGTAATCGATGCTGTTTATATTTAAATAACACGAAATACATATAATGGAGCTTTTCTGACTTGTATGTGGTCTTGTATATCAGTTGTATAAGATGGAGTGGATAGCTGTAGGGAGCTTGAAAGTCTGAGTTCAAATCCCTTCTAAATTAGTCTAATGTAAATATTTTAGTATTGCTTACATATATGATATGGTTTATATAAATCACAGATCCTTTGGTTACTGAATTAATAGTTAGATATGTAAATATTCTGATTTTGGAAATAAACAAGTGAGCTTTAGAGATAACTAACTGCAAATTTGAGTTTTTTTTTCCTCTCTCACGTTCAAATCACTATTTTTAATCTCGTAGTATAATTCCAAAATGAAAATCAACTTCTAAATAAAGAGTTATTACATTGTACAGGTTTAAACCTGCATTTATATATGTAATATATGCGGGATTCGAACTCAGACTTTCACACGACCCACTACCCTCAGTGCCATCTCATATTGCTGACCCACCTGATCACACACTTGTTGAAAAGATAAATAATCACCAATATACGTATTTCATGCTAAACCAGCAATCATCAGTTGGTCTAGATTACTATCCTCACACATATATATAATCAGTGCTCAGCTTTATATTAAGATAGCCAATCTTCATACTTTAATGGACAGGCTTCAAACTATTCCAACTTACGACTGAGTTATTATTGAAACAAAAAATTTCTTACAAAGGAAATCATGGAAAGTTTTAAAATTAATTAGTAAATAATAAACATAAAATATTGTTTCATTATTAATCAATCAGAATTAATCGTAGATAATGAAATCTTTATTTATTTGTGATTAATAGTACTGTAAATAAAAAATTACATATAAAAGAGTTCGGAGTTTGAGCTACAAAAATTTTCGTGTTGTAATATTTGACATAAATGAATAAATGAAAATAAGTAATGAAGAGTTGAAATTATTCCACAGCAGGACTGACCTGAGTGTGATAATTATTTTGAATTCATCTTTATAAAGATTAAAATTATCAAATGTTTTCCTATAACTTTTATGAAATTTTCTAAAAAAACTTTATCCAAGTAATAAAAGGGATTTGAACACAGATTTTCAAGCTTCCTTCAGCTATCCACTTCATCTTATATAACCGATACACATGTGAAAAAGATAAATGATCTCCAATATACGTATTTTATGCTGAACCAGCACTCATCCGTTGATACAGATCATCATTGATTATATAAGATGGAATGGATAGCTGAAGGAAGCTTAAGTTTTCAAATCCCCTTTAATTACATCTCAAAATTCGGTATTTACAATATAAACTGGTATTGATTTATTATATCCAAGTAATGTGAAAGTGAGATTCCATAATTTATATAAGTTTCTAAGAACTTTTTTTAAATTAAGAATTATGTTAGACATTATAAATTATTTGTTTTGTCAGTGTATCATTTTTTAGCTCAATCCTAAACCCTATAGATACATTAAACGCAACAGATACACTTTTTCAAGTAAGCAATATAGCATGTGTTAAAATTTAACTTTATATACACATATAGGAGATTTGAAACAGACTTTCAAGCACCCTTCAACTATCCACACTATCTCATACCACTGATACACATGACCACACCCATGTAGAAAAGATAAATAATCACTAATGTACATATTTCATGCTGAACCAGCACTGATCAGTTGGTCAGATTATCATCTCCCACACACATATATAAGCACTGTTTAGTTTATATTAAGATAGAAAATCTTCATGCTTTAATGGACAGGCTTCAATCTACCCCAACCTCCAATTCTTCAGCCATCCATATCATTGAAAATCTTACAATGAAGAGCCCAAATCCCATGCTGATATCAATATTATTGCCATGACCATGTTGACCTCAAGTCACTCTGACCCTTCTTGTATAAACATGGCAATAATATTAGCCCTAGCATGGGATTTGGGCTTTCCATCATCAGATTTTTAATGGTATGAATGGCTGAAGAGTTGGAGATTGAAGTAGATTGAAGCCTGTCCATTAAAGTATGAAGATTTGCTATCTTTATATAAACTGAGCACTGATTATACATGTATGTGTTAAAATTGATAATCTGGACCAACTGATGAGTGCTGGTTTAGCATGAAATGTTCTTTTCTACATGTGTGTGGTCATGTGTATTAGTGGTATGAAATAGTGTGGATAGTTGAAGGGTGTTTGAAAGTCTGTGTTCAAATCCCTTATATTTACAAATAAACTCCAGGTATATAAGAATGCCTGCATTTCAAATATTCTTTGTATAATGATCCCTAAGATGTGCATTTGATGCTGAACCAGCACTCAGCAGTTGGCCCAGATCACAATCTCTTATAAATATCTTCATCATTTGTTTAGTATATATATATATATAGAAAATTATTATAGTTTAATTAACAGGTTTCATATGTTCTGCAATAACAACTTAGATACATACTACTTAATGGAAATATAGTAATAACTTTTACTAATCATTTAATAAGCTAGATATTATCCTTAGCCTAAGTATGTACTTAAAGTCTTACTTAATAAATAATATATCTGCAGTATTATAGAGCTACATGTTGATAGTTATGATAACTTTCAATACACCTCCCTCATTGTACTATAATATTTGTAAGTCATTTGTTTTTTATCAGTGAATTTAAACTTTCAACATATCACTCTCACATTTGTTTTTTTCCTGAGAGAAGTGTATTGAAAGTTCAGATACACTTATAAAAAAAAAAGACTTATGTTAGACATTAGTAAATCAAGATTATATATACACATGGAATCTTTCTTTTATGAAGTTAAAAATAATGATACATATATCCATCACTACTTTCACTACTTTAGTAAAATATTCTGTACATCACAGAAAAATCTTGGAATATTATATATTTATTTTCTCTATATTTTTATTGATATAATGATTCTTTTTCAAATTTAATTATTTAAACCTATACATGAATAATATCCTGAATTATGAAAAGATACTATTGTTGTTATGTACTGGTGATCTGAGTCCAAGTCATATCTGCCTTCTCTTATGTTTGTGGTATTGGAGATTTAAGAATATATATTTTCTCATACACATACTATCTTTATTTGCTTGTGAATACTTGACTAAATTATTAACTAGTTAAATTATATTATTATTGTTAATGATAAAAATTATTATGTTATTATATAAAATAATTTTAGTATTTTTAAAAGTCTTGCAAACATGATTCCAATTCCATACATATTAAGTTATTAATTTCAATCTCTATCTAGATATAAACCTTATCCAAAACTTATTTAATTATAAGTTGCCATCCAGTAACAATTTGCTAGACCAACCTTTCTCAGTATACATGCATTTTATAGAAAACCACCATCTAGAAATCAAAATATCAAGGATATTAGAAAATGACCAAATCACATGACAAAAATGTCAAATTATATATGGCAATCAAATGATCCCAAAATGTTAGTATAATTACACAATGAAAAAAAAAATAGCAAGTTTTAGTAAAAAGTAAATAATAAATAGATTGATAGATAAATAGAGAGACAAGTAAAATATAGATTGATAGATAATTATTAGGTTAATAGTTAACTAATGCTTGTATGAATTTATGGGTCACAAAACTGTTAAATAAATGAATGGTGATTTTTTTCTCTCATCCCACTTAAATTTTATTACCTCTTTAAAAAAAAGTTTGACCAAGTCAGTGATGTCAAAACTGAATCTCTGTTCATAATTGGGTATCCCCTTTAGTATTACTTTCATATGTGTTTAGTCATAGAAAATGACTTTGCATGTTTCAGATAATATGCAATATATTTTTATCATTTTACTTTTTATTCACAATTTACATATTTATTTATTAATGAACATGATAATAGATAATAGTTATTTCGTTTTTTTTTGTTCAAATATTTCCTAAACTATTTGAAATGGTCACCATACAATAAATATTTTGATCAAATTCTATTCCACAGTTCTCAACCCACATTTTATTCATTTCGTAAGTTAGTCTATTAATTTTTTTCATTGGTAAATTTATTTTTACATTGATGTATTTGTTTTGATCATATGCTTACGCTTTGTGCTCATTTTTCCATATTTGATTGCTACAGTAATTTGATCTTTTGGTCACATGATCATGCTGTTGGGTTGTTTTTTCACTCCCATTGATATATTTACTTTTTGCTAAACTTGTTCCTAAAATTTTGAGTTTTGCTTTTTTTTTCCCACGTAATTATGCTAACATTTTGTGATCATTAATTATAATCATTTGATTGCCATAATATTTTGACATTTTGGTCATGTGATTACAATGGCAGGAATTTTTGGGGGCATTATTTAATATCCTTGATATTTTGATTTATAGATGAGTTTGATTTTTTTTTTTGATTAATCATACTTCTACAAAATTTACATGTTTACTTTTTAATTTTTCAATACAAGGTTATGACCATAATTTTATTTTTAGTCACATGATTTTTATACCCCCCCCCCCAGAGTAGATTGACTTCTTTTATCATGTAGTTGTGTCAGCATTGGATTTGGGGTTTCCTTTACAAACCTAAATGATGGAGAGTGCATTCTAAACTAGTACCAATATATCTTTATAATAGGTAATATATTTGGTGCCATCAACATTCATCATGCTGACAACTATATAGATTTTAGCTATTTTACTATATATATATTAAAATGTCACCTAAAATCCTATATATGTTTTTTTACACACAGTTGTATATGTTAATTATGGATGTGGAAACTTAGATCTAAATGAAACCTGAAAAGATTTTAAATTAAAATAACTTAATTTTGCACATATATACACATAAAATCAATCTCCCAGGCTTTAAAATCAATATTTTTATCTCGCTGGCATTAATGATTTTTAATGATTACTGCTAAACTAAATAAATCAACAGCAAAATTATTAATACGATTTTTTCTTCTTCTCTTTAGACATTTAAATTAAATTTTACTGTCGAAAGCAGATAGGCCTCTTTCAACCGCTGCCTTTTCCTGTCAAGTTCAAGATTTAGATGTTGAAACATTTTCTCTTGTGGTAGCTCGCCTTTCATTGTCTAAACAAGAAAAAGAAAAATGGAAACTGTCTTAAGCATTCTTAACACATTTTTCATTTAAAATTTGTTGCTGAAGAAAAATAAAAATGAATAAAAATCATAAAATCTTTAATATTTTATCTGTATATTTTTACTGTTAAAAGGCTTCGAGATGACTTTTCTGCGGTCATTCCAATTAATAGGGTTCAAATTCAGACCAATAAAGTAATCGTTTAAATCAGCCTTAAGATTTTTTGTTCAGGAATATGATCCAGGTCCAAACTAAGTGAACCATCCAGTATTGTTTAGGAAATGGGTATCTATCTATCCGTGACTAGAAGGAAAAACAAGAATTAAAAAAACTCTCAAAATCCTCACTATCCAGGAATTAGGAAACCGAATGAGAACCGTCTTCTTTTTCGGTGTTTGTTTCCTGAAAGTTTAATGAAGAGATTTTTTGTCCTTGTTTTATGACATATTTAATGACTGCTGCATAAAATTAAATAAATTATTTATCCGTTGTATATGAAATATGCTCCAGTTTATTTTTCTTTTGCTTAAAATAATTTTATATAAAAACAAAAAAATAAAATAGAACCAATCATAGAAAAGTATTCAGAAATCATCAAAATTATATTCAATAATTTATTTTTATCACGTAACTTAACGATTTCTCTGTATCATGTTTATTTATATATTGTTTAACAAAATTTCTATTCAATTACATGTTATTTATAATTGATCTATATCCCACAATAATTTATTGAAAATGATTATTATATATTGGACTATTTCAATCATCTAATATTAAATATTGAATGTCTTTTAAATAAATTTAACTTTATTTAAATTTTCAATTATATTCAACTGTTAATAATAGCACACAGGTTAGTATATGTACAAAGTTTCGAGATGTATTATTCTCCTCTTATCAGATATTGCTATGCTAACTAGTAGCAGCATGAGAATTGAACATAGATCCTTAGATTCTTGAGTACTGAAATTGTAAGGTAATGCTCTTACCAAGTGTGCTATCCTACCAAAATGTCAACTAGTTTGAGCATTGTCTTAAAATTCAATATTCAAAAATCTAAAGGTTTAATTCGATTCCCATGCTAGCAATGAAGAAGAATGGAAAGTAATACCTCTCAAAACATTGTTCCTATACTAATCTGTGTGCTATTACTAACAGGTGAATGTAATTGGAAAATTTAAATGAAATTGAGTTTTTTTTAAGTTATTCAATGCTTAATATTAGAAGAACAAAATAATCCAATATATAAATACAACTAAAATACCATTATCACAAACCTTCAGGATTTCACTTAAGGTTTTTTACTTATAGTCAGCTAAAAGATCAAAATGGATGTTAAAATGTTCAGAGCATTAAAATCACACTCAAATGTAAACAAAAACAGTGTATTGAGTTGAAATTACTATTTTGCATTGAATTTGCAGGTTATAGAAGGGTATTTAATTGCTTAAACACTTCTGCAGTAATAAATTATTTTGAACATCAAGATACAGAATCTGGATGTGATTAAGTTCTTCAGAATATTCATAAAATGAATCAGTTGTGATGAATTATATAGTGACTTTAGAAAGATTAAAACATGTATGCAACAGAATGGTTCCATGTTCCCAAACATTTATTATTGCTCAAAGTAAGCTGCTGGGTCAGAGTGACTGACTGGACAAAGCAAATGTATTTATGAACAAAGAAAAAATATATTAATGAAGCATATAATATATGGTACATGTGTGTATCTACCACATATACTACTGCTCAAAATAAGTTGTTGGGTGTGCGTGATCAGACAATGCAATGGTATCATACTCATTTATGAACAAAGAAAATATATATATATATAAATAAATGAAATAAAAATATTTTAGCTCAAGTAAATTTAATACATTCAATTATCCTTTTCCATGCCTGATTACTTTCTGACCTGTAGAGCGTTTTGCTTAAAATTATAAACCTTATTAAAAAGACAATCTTAATTAATTTATTTAATATTTTATTATATTCAGAGATCATTAATCTGCATTATTTATGTTAACGATTAAATTATTATTTGTACAATTTCTATACTTAGGGCTAATGGAAATGCCAATTATTAATTCTGCTTTTAAAATACTAAAAGTAATTTTTTAAGAGAATAGTGAAGATTTGCAATAATAAGCTAATTGTTTTACCTAAAATTATTTTTCTTTTTAGGTTTACACCAACTGAATTGTGGCATAACTAATAAAAGTAGCAATTCATTGCCATTCTAATTTCTAAACAGATATATTTTATGCAAATTCAGTCATAATAATTTACAGATTAAAAATATGCTGTATACAGGGGTTATGAACTTTATATAGGTTTTGTCAAGCTATATTACAAATTCTTTGTTTACCAGCTATATATGCATTTCCGTAAGTTTCACACAATTAAATAGTCCTTTATATGATTAGTTTAATTGTTTTATTTACAAAATCTTAAACACAATAATTATATACAATATGTTAAAACAGTCTCTGCTTAATTATTACCGGTATCGTTCCAAGATACAAATGTCACTTTTTCCTAAGATTTTATACTGTACATACACTTCAGGTTCTATCACATCCTAGTAGCTATTCCTGGCTTTAAAGTAATGCTTCTCTCCCATCTCACAGTCTCTAAACATCTATTGCTTAGAAAAATTATAACCACTTACTTAATTTTGTAGTTTGACATCCAGCCATCTTTTTTCACTACTGCTATTACCTCCCATCATTCCTTTTTCCTATCTATATCCGGGTTTTTCACTACAGTTATTTTCTAGAGTACCGATATCCTAAAATCACTTTATCGATCATTACACTTTATCGCAGACAGTCCACAGCTTCCCCCACTCTAGAAAATGGTCCTATTGGTTATAAAAAATAGTCTTGCAGTTTGGTTGGAGGGCATTTATCTCTGATGGGTCTTGTATGAGATAGATTGGTATTTTCTTTATCATCTTCCATCTTGTCACTAGGGCCAGGTTGCTGAGCTTGATACTCTTCTTGCACCATTGTCTCCATCGTCATTTTCTTGATCTCCAAGTTTTCTCTAGGCATTGGTTCCTCCTGCTCCTCCAAACTTCCATCAGCAGACTCTTCTCCTCTATATAGGATGTCTTCCTCACTTTGGGCTGGACTTTGAGAGCTATCCACATCCAATATGTCACTCTGTCTACTTTTCAGATGATTTATATATTTTTTCTGACTTTTCCCATTTTCAAGTCTGACACTGCGAATATATCTAGATAGAATCTCTACCACAACAGCAGACAGCCACACTTTTTTCAAAATGTTCTGGCTCCATACTAATTCATCTATTCTGAACTCAGCCACATTTTCACTTCTGTATTCAGTCTCTTCTCTGTCCAGAAATATCTTCGTCATATGTGTATGGCACTTTCTACTTAACAGCAGTTCTGCTGGTGTTTTCATCGTTGCTATGCATGGTGTGAAATGCTGGTAAAACATTGCATCCACCAGTGCTTCATGTATGTTCTTATATGACATTTTATTCAGGGTCATCTTCAGCTGTTGCACAGCTTTTTCTGCCAAACCATTAGATTATGGATGGTATAGTGCCGCAAGAACATGTCTTATCCCTTTATCAGTTAAGAAGTCTTTGAATTCCTGTGATGTAAATCCAGTCCCATTGTCTGTTACGATCATTTCTGGAAATCCTTGTCCTGCAAAAACTTCTTTCATGGCTCCAATGGTACATTCTGTGCTGGTACTCTTCACTAACATATTCAGCCCATTTAGAATATGAATCGATTATCCCCAGGAAGATATATCTGTTAAAAGTCTGGTGTGATCAATATGTAGGCATTGCGAGGGTAATGTTGCTTTTGCCCATGAGTCAAATGTTTTTGGGGGCAAATCAGCAAAAGTCTGGCACTGGACACAATTCTTCACTGTTTGTTCTATTTCCTGTTTCATACTTGGCCACCACACATTTGACTAGGCCAAGGCTTTCATCCTCGCTATGCCTGGGCGCCCTTGGTGGAGCAGGTCCAGTGTTTGTTTCCTACATTCTGGGGGTATTAGTACTCAATCCATCATAAGGATGCAACCCTTATGCATAGATAGGTTTTCCCATGCATTCCATATGGCTCTGTTCACATTATCTGGTCGGTGTTTCGGCCATTCCCATCGAATCCAATCCTTCAAACACTTATACCCAGGATCATTTTCAGTCCATTTTTTCACTTCAGCACTGTTTATCATTTCCTGCTTTCAGATATCAATATAGTTTACTTCTATACAGTCTCTAGGGGGGTCACTGACATCTGGTAAGTGTGATAAAGCATCAGCATGACTGATCTCTTTCCTGGGATTATATCTCAATACATAATCACATGCTGCTAGCAGATTTATCCAACATATCATACATTGGCTAGCATGATCAGGAGTTTTACAGTCATGTCCCAAAATTCCCAGTAATGGGTGATGATCTGTATAGACCATAAATTTTCTACCATAAATATATTGATGGAACTGGCCAGCGCCTCCTTGTCCAGCTGACTGTGACTGTAATTTCATTCTGCAGATGTTAAGGTTCTTGAGGCATAGGCAATGGTACATTCCCCCCCCCATAACACACATGAGAAAATACTACACCCATTCCATACTCAGAGGCATCAGTTGTAATTAGTACTTCTTGGTCTCCATTACAATGTACCAATACTCTATCGGACACAAGCAGTTCTTTTGCTCCTTGGAAAGCTATATCATGTTGCTTGTTCCAATTTCACCACTGTCCTTTCCACAGCACTTCATATAAAGGTGTCAAGATGTGTGACTTTCCCCTTAGGAAGCTTTCAAAAAAGTTGAGTAGTCCTAAAAAGGCTTGCAATTCCTTAACATTCTTGGGCCTTGCAGCATTCTTGACCGCTCTCACCTTCTCTGGATTTGGATATTTCCCATTTCAATTTATCACGTCCTAGAAAATTAATTTCATTTGTGTCCCATATGCATTTAGATGGGTTTATTCTGGCTCCCACTTTGTCCAGATTGGTACACACATCTAATACTCGGGTCTCCAATTCTCTTTGTGACTTAGCAGTCACTAAAATATCATCTATGTAGGGTATAACTCCCTCCATGCCCTGCAATAAACTGTCCATCTTTGCTTGGAACACATTTGGGGCCACTGTAATTCCATATGGCAGCTTATTACACTTATATAATCCCAGGTGTGTATTTATAGTCAGCAGTTTTGCAGTTCTCTCCGTCACTGGTATCTGATGGAAAGCTGACTTTAAATCGATTTTTGAAAAAAATTCTGCCCTCTGCAGTGATTCTAATACCTCACGTACACTCAGAACTGGATATGCCCCTTTATTTATGAACTTATTCACCGTAACACGATAATCTCCACAGAGTCGGAAGCTGCCATCCAGTTTTACTGCTGCTACCACAGGAGTTGTCCATGTTGACTCTTCAACTGGTGACAGTACACCTCTATTCACCATATCCTTGATGGTCTCCTCAAGTTTTGGTTTTAATGCAAATGGGACTTTCCATGTTTTGCATATGATGGGTTGTGCTTCTCCTAATATTTCAAATATCCACCAGCTTGTTTTTAGCTCTGATAGTCCCTGTTTAGACAGATCTGAAAATTTCCATCTGACTTCAGTTTCTAACTGTACTCTCTTAATGATTTCAAGTCATATTCCTAATGGACGAAACCAATTTCTTCCTAACAAAGGGCTAATGTCTCTTCTCACTATGTGTAGTGGTAATACTGTATTTTTATCTCTCATACTCACTGGTATATTCACCTTTCCACAGATGTCAATCTGATTACCATTTACATCTGTAGCTAGTACATTTGTACTCTACAATGTGTACTTATGTTTTCTGCCATTGTTTAACTTCATCCAGTCTTTATATAACATCAAGGAGAGTCCTGCACCACTATCTACTTCCATTTGGGTTTTTCTCCACCCCACAGTAACATTTATCATAATATGGTCCTCTGCTGTATCTTCAATTTTATTTATATACTTTTTTTTGTCATATCTGCCACCTCACGATTTAAAGTTTGGATTTGGCTGGAATTTGTGACATTGGTCATTATTTTTACAAACTCTGGCTAAATGTCCTTATTATTTTGCATATTGTACATTTGTCAGTTTTGTATCTACCTACTTTCTTAATGTGGCCTTTATCACCACAACAATAACACATTATTTTTTCATTTGCTGTAGTCCTATTAGTTTCTGTTGCTTCTGTTTTGTACACAGCTATCATGTTACTTTCAGTTTTTACTAATGTCTGGAATTCTGATGCTTCTTCCCCAATCACTTCATGTGCCACACATTTTGTTAATGCCAACTTGTAATTTAAGTTCAGTTCACTTAACAAGATCTTTCTCAGATTGTGGTCTTGCATTCCATAAAGTAATTGGTCCAGTAGCATATCCTCTATTTCAGATCCAAATTGGCATTGCTTAGCAAGTGCTCTTAGTGCTATATCATAGTCAGTATAGCATTCTCTCAGCAATTGTCGTCTCATCCTAAAATGTAGATGAGATATCCATTTGGATGTTGCTGGCTGGAAATAGATATTTAGCTTCTCTTTTACTTCTTCGTATGCTGTATCTTCCAGGGTTTTTGGCTCACATAACTGTTTCACAATTTGGAAAACATCCTTTCCTGCTAATAACAATAGCATAGCTACTTTTTGTTTATTCTCATCTACTTTATTCGCTAACATATAGCATTCTATGTGTTCGACGTATACAGTTAGACAATATTCTCATATTTTTACATGGTTACACAATATTCTCGTATTTTTATACGGTTATAAAATATTCTCGTATTTTTATACGGTTATACAATATTCTCGTATTTTTACATGGTTACACAATATTCTCGTATTTCTATGCCGTTAAACAATTTTATTTTTCACTATTGTCCTTTAAATATTCACTAATTGGATATTCAAACCATTCAATACATAGCTATTATTTTTTTTCCTCTTTGCTTTTTGATTTCACCCGCCATTTTTTTTTAGTCGATCTGCGCCATTCTGCTGTATACAGGGATTATGAACTTTATATAGGTTTTGTCAAGCTATATTACAAATTCTTCATTTACCAGCTGTATATGCATTTCCGTAAGTTTATCTATATACAGTCATAATAATATTTAATCAAATTCATACACATTACTTTTTTTCATCATTAATAATTTGAATTCTGAATTCAAATCTTTTTGTGGGTGTTGGGTGGTCTTCTGTGAAGCTTCTGTTATATTGCTCTTGATGGCTGCAATAGCTTTCCTTAATACCTATTCATTTTCTTATTCAATGGGCAGCAACTCATGGTGTTTTCCTTGTGACTGCTGGTTAGGCAGCATACAAAGGCAATGCTACAGTTGTAATGTACACTCTATTGACAATAACAAAATAAAAGAGCGTATCAAGACATAAAGTTACAAAATATTACTCACAGCTATTGCAGGTGTTGTATTGATTTAAAAATAAATAAATAAACAATATATTTTTTAAAAAATTCCATATCTCTATGGTTTACGTAAAATTTATATAGAGTAGGTTCTATTAAAACCTAACGTTAGTTTTACAAGTTTACTATGTCAAAATATATTAAGATTTTTTTTAAGATTCTTAATCCTTTGACATTGATCCTTTGCCAAGAATTCTTAGCACATTATGAAACTAACCAAAAACATAAAAATAAAAATGCTGCCTTATTAATTTTTGATGTGGAAAGTTTATTTATAAATGTACTCCATGATGCAGTGTCTATTATAAAATAAGATTAAATAAGGATGATAACTTAGAAACCAAACCAATTCTTTATTTGATAATATAATATAACTTATAATACTTTAGATCAGGGGTGTCCAACAAGTTGATCATGATCCACCAGTCGATCACAAAGCCATTTTTGGTCGATCGTGAGGCCAATCTGGCAAGAGCTCTGGTAACGAGTGAAACAAATTAAGTCAAGATTTTCATGTTTTTTTTTTGTCATTTTTGTTCTAATTTTTTTTTCAATTCTAGATATGTGAAGTCCATTAAGTCGTATCATTATTGGAAATAATATTTTTAATCTTGATTTGATGTAGCTAATTTGAATTAATAAATATTGTGAATAATTACTCATGTTGCTTTAATTCCCATGACATGAGTTTTTAACCTGTTAAATAATTATTTTTTACTAGGTAGATATATAAAAATGATATATATTTCACACCTCCCTCCACTTAGACTATGCCTATGACAAGTCGATCGCCTATGACAACAAATAGATCACAAATCATTTTTAAAATAAAAAGTAGATTCTGTAAACACAAAACTTGGTCACTCCTGCTTTAGATAACATAGGTTTGATATAACACAGATTTTCTTTTTTTAAAAAATAAGAAATATAATTCACTGTCATCTCCTGTTTATCAAAATTTACAGGAAAATGCTTGAATTACATGCATAACTACTACTCCACACCCATAACATGTCTGGCTTCACTAGGCCAATGCTACATTTGTTTTATGACTATATAGTGAAGTATTATTATAAATATTCTGGACACACTTTAACAACATATCACCTTCAATGTCAAAATAGAATTATTATAAAAACATAAAATCATATTTTTAGATGTTTTAATTATTACAAAAGTGTAAAATCCTATTCTTGGATGTTTTTGTGACAATAATACCTCTTAGTAAAATCAAAACTATTTTTTACAGAAAATCCCACATATAAAACTTACTTAGCATATACATCCAATCATAATCATAACACAAAAAGTGAAATTGCACTATCAGTATCGAATAAAAAATTCAGCAACTCAATCAAAAGTTTAACATAGAATAAACTCTCATGAATATTGATTATCCAGCACCTATTATAAAAAAAAATTAAATAAACTACAAAATAAACATTAAATAAAAACAATTACAGTTAATATATAGTCAATCTATACATGTCAGAGGTGCAAAATAAGTGAAATAAAATCTGCAATTGATATACAAACAGAATCACTTTTCAAAGAAATAGCACATTCCTGGAAATTCAATCCCTTAAAACCTAAACTTGAAATACAGAAAAGCTAAATCCACAAAACATTGTATTGGTTTTAGAATAATATTATCTATTCCATCAAAAAAAATAATAATTAAAGTAACATAACACAGTGATTAGATAAAAAAAGACAGAGTTGTCAGATCCCACTTGCACCAATGAATATATGTTTAATGAAGTAGACATAAAGATATTGATAAATAGCTCCTTAGGCCAATATAAAATGATAATCCATAATGCCTAAAAACCACTCAATTAATGTTATCATTAAAAGAAAATAATGAAGAAATTAGGATTACCCTCCTATATAAGTAAATAATGTTTCTACTGACTATGCTTTGATTTAAAAAAAAGTTTAATCGATTAGAGTATAAAATTCAATATTCAGGAGTATAAAGGCTACTTGTATAATTTCCATTCTACAACTTGTCACTGATTATAATAGCAATACCTAAAAATGAAAAGAGAATTGAGTTCTATGCTAAGCTGTGTTATTACTAATAATTTATTGTATCTGAAAAATATATATGAAGTTTGATCTTTTCTAAATCTTTTTAACAAATTCAATTAGTGACATCTGATATTTTTGCAAACTAATGGACAACTATTGTTTAATAAATTATCTGCAGCAGCATTAATGTTTGGAACTTACAGACGGCATCATTATACGAGATATTATCTTAGAAAATTGTGTGACCCTTGGGAACCCAAGTGTTAGGTTGAGAATAACATTTCATTTATTTGACCAAAGTGAATTTTGTTAACTCTTTGCTCTTGAAGCTTTCATCCTACCAATGGACTAAACAGCACAGATTAAAGTTTATGATTAAAAAATATTACATCAGACTATAATTGCATGTAATAGTAAATTATTTTCATAATATTCAAGGATCATTTCTTAACTCAGTGATTATGATATTTTAGAACACTCATTTGCATAAATAATCTGCTGAACGCTATTTTACGTTAAATCTGGTCTGCACGGATAAAATATATGAGCATTAGAGTAGCTAAATGAAGATGAAAAACTTTTTCATTAATTTTCTACAGAGAAACTATTAAAGAAAAGACATTACTAGATTTAATAATTACTATGCAATGAGAATTTGAACGTTGTTTTTTTAATTTTGCTTGATTTTTCAGTTAAGAATAATTAGTTATCTATTTATACTTATTCAAACTACGTCACGATAATAGTTGCTTTTGTAAAAAAATAAGAATCTTTTGTTTTTAATAAAATAATTACTAATTTTAATTGTAATATTTATTAATATATAAGCACTTCTGATTTCTTCCTAGCAAAGCATGGGCTTTAGAGAAGTAGATATCCCCTAAATCAGTGTTCTTCAACCCTTGGTCCGCGACCCGGTGCCGGGCCGCGGAACTTTTCTGCAGGTCCGCGTGCTAGACGGGCAGTAAAAAGTTTGTATAATAAATAATAAGAATTTAAACTTTTAATTAATATAGCCAATTTTTATTTATTTTTTCATCTCATTTTTACCCAATTAAAAAAAAAAGAAAACAGAACGAAAACAAAATCTAATCAATCATTCATAACTTAATTTGTTTTTCTAGTTATCACAGATGTTTATGGGGGGGGGGGGTAGAATTAAATTTTTTATTACTTTTCTAAAAAAAATTTTAAAAAAGTTTTTTATTATATAAACTCCATATATATATATATAAAACTTTATCTTATATATTTAACATTGTTGTTTTGATCAGTTATAACAATTATGCTTATCTTTAAGAAAATTTATCTATAGACTTCTGCCGATCTGCGAAATCTTATCTTTATTTTTGATGGTCCGCGGAACCTTATCCTTATTTTTACCGGTCCGCAGGTGTGAAAAGGTTGAAGACCACTGCCCTAAATGACTAGAGCCGCCAGGTTTTGTTTACTTTTTTGTTTGGTAATTATTCAGAGAGGTTGCAAATTCTATTATAATTTTTTTTTTTTTTTACAACGTCCAATATTTTTTTGGTAAGACTTAATTTCATCACGGGCAAAATTTGAGATTAATTATAAACACTTCGATGTGTAATAAAATCGAATAAGTTTAAATTATTTAACAACTTACAATCAACGGCATCGCAACCCAATGATTTATGACTTTATTTATAAATTAAAAAAGATAATGCTAATTAAATATTTTTAAGCACAAAAAATATAAAAATTAAAACATTTTAATACATATTAATTATCCAAATCTGATTTGTCATAAATTTGCCCATTTACATATTCTTGCATTTTAAGAAACAAATTTACTTTAATATTTATATATTCACTAAATATCGCGTCCTAACGTGATAATTTTAACAATTATGCAAATAAATGCGATAATTATGTAAATTTATTTTTTTAATTACTCAAGCAAAGAATGACAGAATTCCAATTGCATATTTTAATTTTCTTTTTAAGTCACGTAAAAAAAAAATACATTTATGCATTTACTTTTTTGTAAGTGTAAAAATCAATTAAAGATATTAACTAAAATTATGATTTATATCAAAATTTTATTTCCTAATGAGAAAATGTGAGTGTAACAAATAATTACCACGTTTAGCAGTTTGATTTTTTTTAACATTAACAATAAATTGAATTCACAAATATTTTAATAAGAAACAATTACTAATTATATAAAAATATTCCTTTTATATATCACTGTTAATTATTCAGTAGTAGTTATTATTGTAGGATTTTGGAAAATATGCAACTGGTAAAAATATCAGCGAAGATCAACCTCTTTGCACTTCGTAGACATTTTTATAATTTTAAACTTTATCGAATATACTATTATCTTTATTTGTTATCTCTCTTTATATATACATTCCTGTTTTATTTTTAAAATATTATATAATCACTAATCACTAATTTTATCTGAAAAAAAAACATTTTATTAATAATAGCAATAATTACTTGTATTAATATTAATATATATGAACAAGTAATATATACATATTAAAAATAATGCTATTTCATTTTAATAACGTAACGCTTAACAAGGTTAAATTTAAGACTACTAATTATTTATTTCTCATTTTTTTCCACTTTATGAAAATCTTGTAAAGAGATAAGACCCGGAGAATAAATTATTTAAATTATAGCCAATCAAATTAAAGACAAAAAGTTTTCGGCTTAATAATGTAACTTTAAAACCTCTTAATTTTTAAAAATAAATTTCAAATGTGTGAAGTGCAAAACATTTTAATTTTTTTAAAAATGTAGCACTAAAAATTGGCTTAGCAATATTTTTTATTTTTTGTAAAATATGTACCTATCATCATCATTGTTAATCATAATCAACCTATTGCATGGTGAAGGTCTCTTCAAGTTTAATTCAGTTACTCAGATCCCTGATTTCTCTTTTCCACAACATACCAGTCAAATTTCCTTTTTTCATTCATCCACCTCACATATGGACTCTTTCTAGGTCTTTTACAATTTCTTGGGATCCAATTTACAATTTCAACTGTCTCTCTACTACTACCTCTTCTAGCAATATGCCCATCCCAATTCAATTTAACTCTCCTAAGCCTTTCAATGACATCAGTGATACCTATTTGTCCACCCACTTGTATATTTTGTTTTTGATCTCTTCTTGTTACTCTAACATGCATCTCTCCATACTTTATTGAGTGGTCTGAAGTCTCCATATTGATCATCTGTTATGTGTTAAGATTTAGATCTATAAGTAAAAATTAATAAAATACATATATTAAATATCTTCCTTTACAAACATATAGGCATATTTCCTTTTAATATAAAATTATTTCTACCAAAACATTCCATCTAATTTTAATTCTAGAATTAATTTCATCCATTATGTCACTATCCTTATTAAAAATCTCCCAGGATATTTGAAGTTGTTAGCTTCTTCTAATTCATGATTATTATTTTCAAGAAATCCAATGAATATTACTTTAGTCAAAATTTTTAGCATTCATTTTAATTCTCTATTCTTATTAGTATCTGAACATTTTTGCATCATTTTTTGAAGTCTCTGAAGCATTATTTGCAAAAACAATCACATCATCTGCAAAATCTACATGACTTAAAAATAATCTTCATTTTCTTTAACCACCATAGCTTTTCATTTAATCCAGATATCTTGCCGTACATTTTTTTATTGTTATATAAAAAGCTCCCAAATAAGCTCTTAACAAGTTTTTCAGAATATACTTAATCCCAGACCAGTTTCTGCTACTGGCTTTCTCGGTGAAGTGCTAGACTATTCAAGCATTAGATTAAAAATACCAGGACAAGCCTAGCACTTTATCTAATGGATAACTATTAAGTAGAAAATCTGAAATTTTCAGACAACCATATGTTTTCCAACCCAACTATCTAACTTAAATAGCTATTAAGGCTTTGGTGATTTTATATTGCTAAAGTTATTAATATAGGGTGCATCTGAACTTATTTCAGTCCCATATAGCTATTTAAGTTAGATAGCTGAATTGGAAGACACATGGATCTCTGAAAATTTCAGATTTTCTATTTAATAGTTATCCATTAGATAAAGTGCTGGGCTTGTCCTGGTATTTTTAATCTAATGCTTGAATATCTTAGCACCTCATTGAGAAAGCCAGTAGCAGAAACCAGCCTGGGGTTAAGGATATTCTGCCAAGCTTGTTAAAAGCTTAGTTGTGAGCTCTTTATATAACATTTTTTGTAATACAAGCTTGTTTAAATTAGGTCATGTGACATCTGACTTGATTTTTTTGTAATTTTTTATTGTTAAACATCTTAGTAACACCATATCATCTAATCAGGGCTATGTTTCGATAAATATTTTTCAAAATATGACAATATTCAGGATCTATATATTTAATCATTGTAGAAATGCTTGTACAATCAAATGCCTTTTTATAATCTATAAATCCAAAGAACAATAGTAACTTATATTTATTAGACCTTTCTATAACCTACTTTAATATTCAGATGCAATCCACTGGGTTAAAATCATTTTTTAATCTAACTTGTTTTCTTGATTAGTTAGAATCCAAGGTTCACTGTAGACAAGTTGCAATTATCTTCATAAAGATTTTATATAGAACTAATCTTCTTTATCATCTTTTTTAAAGATCAATATTACTGATGTATTCTTCCAATCACCTGGTTCACCTTTACCATTTGGATATTGGGTATATAACTTTGCCAACAATTTTTCTATTTCTTCACCTGTTTCGTTTAAGATATCAACAATAATTCTAATATTTTCTGGAGATTTCTCTTCTTCATAGATTTAATAACATAACTCAATTTCTTCTGTAAAATGTTGAGGAATGCAGAAGATGTACTGGAGATGAAATTTTATTCTCTTGTTCTTTATTACTATATGTTTTTTAATAGAATTCTTCCAAACATTTCGTAATGTCATCTCTCTTTTTGACAATAGTTCCATCTTTTCTTTTTATTGCAGAAATAACTTTTCTTCCAAAACAAGATATGGTTTTAGATTATCGAGACTTATTTTCTTCAATAGATTTTCTTGCCAATTGCTAATTATATTTTTTTCTATCATTTTTCAAAACTTTAGATGTTCAATTTTTTTTAATGACTCATTTATAAAAATGGTCATATGCCTACTTTTCTTCATATATTTTCTTACACTAATAAAACATTTGCTAGTAAATTGCTGCTTTTTTTAAATTCTTAATAGTGTTATCATTTATGTTCTTATTGATTGTATTCAAACCTGAATGGTCTTTAAAGTCTATTAATATTTTTAAATGATTTGCAACTTCTACTTTGAATTCATTAAAATATTTCTGAAGATTAGGAATACGACTTCCTTAATAGTTTTTATCTTTCTAGTTTTGCACCAATAGGTATCTTATACATCTCACTAATCAATGATTTACCTCTCTGTTAAATCTATTAAGCACATTATATTCTTGAAATAGATATTTTACATTAGTCAAAATTTAATCCAGTTCTACTGTACCTTCATTTAGATGATCCAAGATGCAAATTTGTTTGGCATTTTTCTCATAGAAAAAAATTCATAATATATAGTTTTTCTTTTTCATGAAAACTCCACAAGTATATACTAAATTAAATCACAGCATTTTCATCTTTCAATGATTTACCAGTTTTAGTATTAAAGACTCTAATGACACTTTTAAAATGTTGTTTGTTCTAATTCAAAACATTTTGTACATCCATATTCTCTACTTCATCACAATGAAAACATGTTGGGAAATAAACATTAATTATCTGCATTTGATATCTTCTGTTAAGCAATATGATATGGCATGGAGAGTTGGAGGTCGTGTGAACGTCTTAGTTCGAATCTCTTATATATATTACATTATATATGTGCAGGTGTGTGTACACCTGTACAGTGTATTAATTTAAAATAGATTAACAAAATTCTTGAATTATATCAAA
This sequence comes from Epiperipatus broadwayi, assembly GCA_028023455.1. Lineage (NCBI taxonomy): Eukaryota > Metazoa > Onychophora > Udeonychophora > Euonychophora > Peripatidae > Epiperipatus > Epiperipatus broadwayi. The sequence goes on along the minus strand of JAQFVV010006369.1, from coordinate 1,211,926 downwards.
CACTTTTCTGTCTGTTTCGTGATTAAGTTAAATTACAAATAATATTGTGGTACTATATATATATATATGTAAAAACTAACTATAACGATCCTCCAAGTCAATCAAATTTTTTTTACATAAACAAGAGATTCATACTCTAACTACAATCCACTTTCAGATCATGATTCAACTATTTATCGTCAGAAAGACAGGAATAAGAAACTAGATCTGAATACAAACTCTGACGTTTATGAAACAATTTTCATTAGTTGGAACTTTATATACTTCAACTCACATAGCAAACCAGATAGTTGTCACAGATAAAATACAAGATGTCCAGAAGGACCCACTGTGGACATAAACACGCAAGTTTTACACTTTATCAAACCTGACTCTGCAAGATTGATGAGTTCATGTGATGCTGAACTGAGATCAGCCCAGACTATTGGTTCTACGAGTTTGAGATCGTCAAAATCACGCTTGCAAGCTGAATAGAAATTTCATAAACGCTCAGGTTTTCAGATTCAGTTTCTTTATCTCTCTTCACGACAGCAAATAGCCTGAAATCATGATCTGAAGTGGAATTTAGAGAAGTGAATACTAACTACTGACTTTATGTAAACAAAACTTGATTGGCAGTCTTGGTAGGACGCCATCTGTGGACACAAATACAAGCGTAGCAAGTTTTTTAACTTGCATTTTTTTTATCATAAATGACCTTTGAGGTCTTTCTTCAATGATATAGATTGCAGAGGCTTCTACTATGTGGTGATGCTGAACTGAGATCAGACCCATGTAGCTATCTGGTTTGCTATGCTGAGTTTGAAGACATACGTGTCAAAATTCACGCTTGCAAGCTGAATAGAAATTGTTTCATAAACGCTCAGAGTTTGTATTCAGATCTAGTTTCTTTATTCCTGTCTTTCACTGACGATAGCAAATAGCTTGAAATCATGATCTGAAAGTGGAATTATAGTTAGAGATAGTGAATACTAACACTCTGACGTTTATGTAAACAAAACATACGCTTGATTGGCAGTCTTGGTAGGACGCCATCTGTGGACATATATATATATATATATATGTGTGTGTGTGTGTGTGTGTGAAATATGACTGATTTTTACTAATATATTAGAATATATATATATATTAGAACAGCTTTAAGAAATCGTTATTATTTTTGCCACATACTATATCCAACTTTGTTGCATATCGATTTAGAAAATACTGACTTCTGAAATATGATCATGTCTTATCATCTATACACTAAATAATGTCATTATCATCCTTTTCAACCATTATCAGTCCACTGCGGGATTAAGATCTCTCCAAGTTGAATACTCTTTCTCTGATCTCTAACCTCTCTTCTCCATATCTTGCCAGTACACTTTGAGGATCGTGTAAAAGTCTGAGTTCGAATCCCTTATATATTAATCTATTTTCATTTATGTATTTTTTATTACTTCTCTATAATTATTATTATGTTAAATTTCAGTGAAAAGAAACAAAAATATTATTAGTATTTTAGATATTTAAAATGATTAAAATATTATATAAGTCATGATTATATATATATATACATTATCTAACATTATTATTGCATTAAAAGGCCAATGGTTTTGGATATATTTGAGGAGTTCACTGTAACTCAAATAATATTCAATGTGCTTTATTACTTGCATTTATTTTTATTTTATAATTATAATCAATATTTTTATGATGATTTATTATTTATTGCTCATATTTTATTAAATGTTAACATTTGAAAACCAGACATGCCGTTTGATGATTGCTTTAGTTTATTAAAATGCCACTAATTCAAAACGTAAAATTTAAATCGGTTAACTGTTTAGTATTTACATTAGTAAATCAAACTATATTAAAATAAAATATTTTTTAAATGTGAAAGAATGATTAAATAAATCTTAATGTGTTGTCTATTTAAATATCTATTAACGGTTGAGTGCTTGGCGACACTGAGTAAGAAAAGCTTAATATAAGTGCAACAGTTTTAATACTGTATTTTTAGCATGCTTTCGATATCTTTGTCACGATTCATTGCTATGAATAAAGATATTGAAAGGATGCTAAGCATACTATATTAAGATCATTGCACTATTAACCTTTTCTTACTAGATGTCCAAGTGCTTAAACGTGAATTACAATTGCTTGAGAAAAATAGACTAATGGATTATTAAATTTCTATGTAAAAAGAATTTTTCTAAATCCGATCAATATTGTTGCAATAATTAATTATTTAACTAGAATCAATTATCAAACCTATGAAAATATGAGATTAAATCTTTTACAAGAATTTATATATTTGATGAAATATGGATTATTCAAACTTAGTTGTATTCTACTGGTGTTGACCATATGATGATTTTTATCTTTATAAAAATTATTTATTGTTAAATTTATTACATTTGGTTACACAATGAGAAAGCCAGGAAACCTTGTCAAATTTGCTCTGTTATGAAAGTTACTGTAAGCCTGCTGGAACAATTAGTTATTCACACTTGGATATGTATGTTTGGAAAGTTGAAGAGATTCCATGTGCTATTTAATATAAATTATGGGTGTAATAAATGTCTATTTGTATTATAAATATTTGTCTCTTTGAAAGATAGCTATTCACTTTGCTGCTTATGGTTTTTTCTTAGTTAGCATTTTGAATTCAACATTAAAATGAATCCACTCCAAATATATTGTTATAGTTAGTTATTGTTATATGGAAGATGAGTTTATTATGTTGCTAATGTTTTGATTTGTACTTTGAATTAGAATTAGAATTATGATTTCTTAGCAGAATCACAGCTTGTATGATATATTTAAGTTTTTTGAAAAGAAACTCTTGATATTTTGGATCTATTGTGTATCTTGCTGTTGATTGTTATGGCAAGTTGTTTACTTGAAAGTTTAGTTGTGATAACACCATCTTACATTTTGCAATATAAATTTAAATAAATATCCCACATTTTTATTCTGTTTTTATTTATTATTATTAAAATTTCTTTCTACAATCTTTTTAGTAATCAAATAAAATTGAAATCTATTATAAGTTAAGTTATAAACTTGAGTAAATGTTACACATCCTTCTTCTGTCCTCATTTATCACTATTATTCTATTATATTTCAACATTCACATATATGGTTTACATATACTTATTTTGTTGCAAATTATTAAATATTTACTTGATTTTGAATGTAAAAACTAGGAAAACATATTTTATGGTTTCCAGAGGAACATTATTAGTGTAATGGTCTGTATATTTATTTTTTGTTTTTTGATTAACATTATATTTGTATTTCATGGGTCTTTAATTCAATTCTGTCTTATTAATTATACTTGGTATTCAGAACATATAAATTATTTTATAACCAAATAAACATTATTTTGTAATTTTCTTCCCATGATCATTTTGATTAGAACTAATATAAAGTTTAATCAGTGCTGCTTTTCTTTTTTTTTCTTATTCTCTTTCTTCTCTTCTCCATTTTCTTTTTTTCTTTTTTCCTTATTTTCCTCTTCTCTTCCTTCTACTTTTCTGCATCATCATTTTTCTTTTCTTCTTCCTCCTCTTTCTTCTTTTCTTCTCTTTATCTTCCTCCTGAATTTTCTCCCTTTCTTCTTCCTTTGCCTTCTTTCTTTTTCTTCTTTTTATTTTTCTAATCTTTCTTCTCACCTTTTTTTTCTTTTCTTCTTTTTTTCATCTTTTTTTTCTCTTCTTTCTTTTTTTTATTTTTATTATTATTTCTCTTTTGAAAAAAAAAATTTCCTATTTCAATACAGTATATATTTTGTTGTTGTTGTTGTTGTTGTTGTTGTTGTTATTATTATTATTATTATTATTATTATTATTATTATTTTTATTATTATTATTATTATTATTATTATTATTATTGTTGTTGTTGTTGTTATTATTATTATTATTATTATTATTATTATTATTAATAAATTGAAAGTACGCTAGCCTTTCTCACATGCGCAATTATAAAAGAGAAAGCCAATCAGATTTTAAACAGATATCTAATAAATAATCAAGCTTAGACCCGAGACAGAGATTTTGATAGAAAAGGTTGATTCCAACCTTTTCTAAACTTAACTTTTATATATATAAGCCAGTCTTAAGCATCTTAGCCTGAAAGCTTTAAATATATAAACAAATACAATTATCATTGAATAATAGTTGCGTGCTGACAAGCTGAAAGGTTCTTCCTTTCAAAGGCTCCAATTGAGACAGTCTAATTTATGCCCAAAAGAAAGAGATAAAATAAAAAGAAGTCAATAGTTTTATCAATAAGTACTATCGCTATTGTTCCATAAACCTTTTATTTAAAAAAAAGCTAATTTTCAGCGAGGAAAACTAAGTTTTACGATTACATGTGAGCACGGAAATGGCTGCCTTCAACAAGGCTATAGCCAAAGCAGATCGTTTAGAAGATTCACTTGGTTACAAGACAAAAGCAACCATTGAGAGCGAAAGCGAAAAAGCTAATATAAAAAAGAATGGACTTCCTGACAATCCCAGTTATTCACCGAAAATGAATTTAGAAAACCCTAGTAACTCAGATTTTAATCATCATGACAGTGAAAGTAACGGAAATAGCAAATTCACAGAAGCTGACTTCGGAAAAAAAAAAAGTAGTAATAAAATAGACCCCGGGACTTTAAATGATAACAATTCAATAAATAATTCAAAAAGGAACATTACTGTGAAAAAACCCAGTATAAAAGCCCTAGAACAAAAAAGTTACAAGGCAAAAACTAGCGCACTTCCGTTATTACGACAATTTGGTGTCGAAACGGAAGCTGCAGTTTGCGGGAAAACACGGCAGACAAGAAAAACCCCAGAAATCAGCGAGATGATTCCAACTTTTAAATCGAACAATATGCAATTTTGTGAGACCTACAAAATGACCCAAGAACCAATTTTTTTGGATGAATATAAAGGAAGATATGGGACAAAAAAACGCCGGAACAGCAGCGCCATCGACAAATATTTTTTTCAGAAAATCAGCGCTAGATCATAACAAACTAAAAATTGAACCCAAAATCAAAGAAACAAGGCCAAATAAAAGTGCTAAACCCTTTTTACGCTCACAGAATCTTCTGAGGAACAATTCTAAGACCACAACAATGAGTTTTTCCACAGGTGAAAATGCTTCAAGCTCAAATAAGGATCACAATTACCTTAATGCAAATTTATCAACTCACTGTAATATACCAGATACAACTATTATCCCAAAAGTCGATCCAAGACAAACAAAGAAACTGTTCAAAATGCCTAAAAAACCCAAAAATAAGGTGAAGCTATACTCAAACTCTAACAATCCTACCCCTCCCAATCATATAGAAGAGAATAAAACCAAAGTAAACTCCCCAAAATGCTCATTGTCAGTGAACAAAGTTGAAGACCCAGAGATGCAGTCTCAAGAAAGTATCTATGACTACCATAACCTTCATATCAGTACAAATAAAAATACCACCAACCCCAAATCTGTCCTCAGCACCAAAGCAAACTCATATAGTTTTCATTTCTCCAATAGTGATAACACTGAAACCATGAGGTCACTATTAAACAAGGCACCAAATGAAGACAGAAAGATGAACTGAATTAATAATCACAGTAGCAATTACAATTTTGATTTTTCGGCTTTAGGAAACAATTCAAAGGTAGTAAGTAATAATGATACATATAACAAGGACCATAACACTCAGAATAGAAGCAGCATACCTCCCTTATCATATGCTCGAATGACAGCAGCAAGCACAGAATACACAAATCCTACAAACTACAACTCTCAACATTATGATAATAACAAACCTGAGCTAAGCATGCTTGCTAAGTCAGAATGATACATATAACAAGGACCATAACACTCAGAATAGAAGCAGCATACCTCCCTTATCATATGCTCAAATGACAGCAGCAAGCACAGAACACACAAATCCTACAAACTACAACTCTCAACATTATGATAATAACAAACCTGAGCTAAGCACGCTTGCTAAGTCACTATTAATCATGGATAATGATCATGAATATGAAGACCAAAGCACAGATCAACAAGAATCAGTAGTGACTCCAATTATAAAAGATACTCCAACATCCCATATGGTCATCAATGACCACTTTAATCAGTCAATACCTGCCTTGTTGATGAGGTCCTTTCAACCCTACAGAAATAATAATACCCTAATTTTTTCCACGACAGACCATAACATATCCTTTTATAAATTCCCCACCCAATCATTGTTTGATCTCTTTAAGGCAAAAGGGATATGGTCCTCCATATATAAAGTTTTATTTCACCTGAATGACCGCTATGTGGCCATACAATTCACCAACCCCTTTGCCAAGGAAGCCTTCAGAAACACGTATAAAACATTAGCAGGCAGATATTTGGTGACCGTGGACTTGGATAGATCGATGTGTATCAGTGGAATGGTCAAGAATTGTGGTGTTGAATTTCAACAATCAGAGCTTCAACAAATCCTCGCACCATATGGGAAAATTACGTCCTTTGCTTACAGACAAATTCGGAATGTTGGAGCTGAGGTTTTCACAAACATTGCAGAATTCAGAATTTTACTTGCCAAAGGAGTGTCCCCATTGGCTGTGCCTGGGTTGGTGGAGTACCATGAGGCCTCACTACTGATTATTCTCAGAGGGGTTTCCCCACAGTGTTTCCACTGTTCCCAGAGGGGACACCTAATGAGAGACTGCCCGGATCGAAAATGCATACATTGTGGATCTATACGCAAGAAATTCCACAGATGTAACCGAAAGGGACCCCAGATGATTCATTCCAGTTTGCAAGAAAATAATATGATGAGTAATAATATATCCAACTCAGAGGTCTTTCAATTAAGAAAGCCAAAGCAACAGAATCATCATAGTAGGTCCGGAATGCAAGAAACAGAACAGATAGTCACCCAAGACAATGACATATTCATGTCTGAAAATTCTGAGAATGCACAGCCCGAGAATAATTCCAAGCAAGAGTCAGAAGATAAACTTGTAACACCATCCACAACCCGACCCAATCGCAGGAAGGCAAAAAGATCCAAGAGGCCTAAACCATTATCTTCCCCTTCTACAGACTGTGATGAATCAGAATTTGTGGGGGATCTCGTAGAATTACATGAAACAGCAAACCAGGAATGCCCACCTAAGGGAAAGAAGACATGAACTAGTTCACCAACACAGGTAGACTATCTGAATGGCCCGATACCCCTCAGCCTGAAAGATTCTCCTTTGCAAATCACCCCATTGGAAAATGGCCACCCAGAACTGATATCTCTAGTTGAGGAGATTGAAACACCTTCTACTCTCACAGCATCAGAGGGAGGCTCTATTCCTGAGGTCACAGTAGAAGGAGAGCTTGACCCAGGGGACCCACCTGGAGACTAGTCTAACTCATCATCAGGTGGGTATTAGGTCATCAATAATGTATATTGCATCACTGAACATAAGGGGCTTGAACACCACTAACAGGGCATATGCCCTGATACATTGGTTCAAACAGCACAACCCAGACATACTATGCTTATGCGAAACTAAATTATACCTTCGATCTGATAACAAAATCATTGATCTACTACAGACTATGGGTTACCTACACTACTCCTTTTCTAATACTCCATCAGGTGGAGTAGCTATAATCATAAATAAAAAATCATCCATCTCCTTCTTCAAAATTTTGATGATCAATTTAAATTGTCTAATTGCAATAGTACAAGATAAAGGCCACTCATTTAACATAGTAAATTTGTACCTTCCAAAGGACCCTGAAACTGTATTTAGTGTTATAAACTCAATCAATAGCACCTTGAGAACCAGCCCTTTCCCAACCTTAATAATTGGTGATTATAATCACAAATATGACCAATTCCAGGCCAAATATGCAGGCCGCCTTAGCCAGCCTCTTATGAGTGGTAAACGGTTTTTCCATGAAGGTGATTATTCCTTTTATACTAAGTCAGCCCATTCATTGATTGACCTGATATATGTATCCCCAACTTTGATCCTGGGAATGGAGGCAAAGTTATGCCCTGTTGCCTTCTCAGATCATCATGCTGTGCTTGTCAAAATATTGGCACTCAATGATGATCAACCTACAAACTCCCTAGAAAGAATGACCCGCATGCTAACTAAATCGAACATAACCACTAAATTAGTATCTGAGTCATACATTGCCTTCAATAGAATTAAGTTGTTGTCCCTGCCTGCAATAAGAGGCTGGAGGCTCTTCACTAAATCCCTTGCTGACAGCATTAATATATCCACTCAGAAGTCCAGGGGTCCTGTATGCTTAATTAGTGAACTGGACCATATTGCATATAAATTACAACATATGCCATATGAGGCTCATAATGTTCCCCAAATAATTGAACTGAAAATTAAATACAGTCTTATACAGAGGGAGGTTGCCGAATACCTCTCTATTAAAAGAGCTCAGCAATTCATTGAACACCAACATTGCTGGACCCGGGGTTATCTCAAGTGGGCCCTTGGAACCAACAGCAAATCCAGGGCACCAGGTTCAATTGAGATAGATGGCAACAAATATGTTGGTGCATCCATGCTGCTCAGGATCAGACAGCATTACATTAAAAAATTTAATCCCAATGGTGTTAACAGAATTAGGAGAACATTCTCCATGGCAAATACACCACACAAAATAACTGAGGCCAGAATCCTGGCAACGCTTAGAGCCTTTCCTGATGGCACACATCCTGGGCTGCATGGAATCCCAAAATTCCTTCTGCTGCACCTGAGCTCATTCACAATACCGATTGTTAAGAAGATGGTGGATATACTGGCTGATGGCAGTCGGGAAATTAGTGGGATTTACCCCGTCGCAATGGTCCCCCTCCTCAAAAAACCCCAGGGGCCATGTGAGCTGGGGAATCTGCGACCTATTTCCATGATTCCACTACTGATAAAAACAATCGAAAACCTCATCAAAGAAGACATACAGAAGATCATTATTGATAAACTGTCAGCCTTCCAATTTGCAAAGAAGGGGAGCTCGACTGCAGAAGCCATCAGTCGGTTTCGCCTCATAGTGGATCATATACGCAGGAATAAAATGGTCCGGCCAGTTGTGGTCCAACTCGACTTTGCCAGTGCTTTTGACTGTGTGCAGATCAATGTGTTACTCAGTATACTGGAGAAACTCCAAGTGCCCCAGGCATATCTCCAAATGATCGAGAATCTTCTACAGAATAGAGAAATCTTTCTCTCACTGGATGGCCGAGTGGCTCCAGGATTTCAGCCCTCTGTTTCAATACCACAGGGCTCACCACTGAGTGCACTCCTCTTCATGGCTTACCTCAACCCATTGCTGTTACGCATTGAGGCATCCATTGAGGGAATTGCCATCCCTTTGCTGAGAGAGAGGGTCTGCCACATATCCTACATGGATGATGTGACTGTGTTTCTCTCATCACAGGATGAGGTTGGTAGGCTGGAGGAGCTCTTGGATCAATTTGGTTCCGAATCAGGTCTAAGAGTTAATGAGGCAAAATCGGCCATGTGGTCGATCAGAACTGGAAAACAGATCCAGGGGAGATTCCGAGCACCCCCCCAGAAGTTTCTCGGCTTTAGCCTGGCCTCCCCTCCTAGTGTCATGAGAAGGGAGCTGGAGGAAAATATTCTCACAAAGGTTAAGAACACAGTGACATCCCTAACCAAGGTCCCACTCTCCTTGTTGGGGAAGGTCGCACTATTAAATGCAGCTGTGCTACCCAAAATCACTTATTTTCTGGCCGGTTTTTCCCCTACTAAGACCTTTATAAAAAAGGTGGAGACTCAATGTAGGAGGCTTTGCTGGGGCATGAGAACAGCAGTAATTGGCCTCAACTCCCTTCAAAAGCCTAAATCACAAAATGGACTCGGACTCCATTCAATCAACACCTTCTTAATCCAGAAAGCCCACAATATTTTAACCAAACTATTTCAGGATAATCCAAAAATGGAAAGCCCCCTACCAATAAATGAGGTTGAACCCACTGACCCCCCCCAAGAAAGGGTAACATTTGGTTACAGCAACAGGTCACACTCATGACTAAAAATGTAACAATGTCCAATTCCCTTTTCAATGGCAAGCTTTCCTATTGGGACACCCATGCTCTAATCAATGGTAGCAGTCCCATCACTAAGACCAGACTTCAGCTAGGGATCAAGCGGCTTGCAGGGTTAACAAAGTTCTGGAAGCTGGAGGCAAAATTAGTAGACTTTATAATTAAAGTTAACCTTGAGGCCCTACCAACGGCTGCATTCCTCCACCACAAGCGGAGGTATAAAATGGATCTGATATGCCCTCTGTGCAAGAAAACCGATGAAACAATTTCCCACATTCTTCAGGAATGTGAGACCTGGAATAAACTATGCTACCTGACATTGCAAAAGACCACAGATAAAGACTGGGCCTGGGTGGATATGGTGAAAGCTTTTAAAAAGGGCTCCTTTGGCAGTGTTAGATTGGCAACTTATGTTAACTTTGTCATCTGGTTGGCACGAAATAAGGTAACTTTTGAAAAGGGTATTGATTACAATATTGAGGTATTATACTTCAAATTGTTAAATGATGCCAAGGACCATGACAAGAGGACATGCCAGCCATGGCTAACCGATCAGACTTGGAACCAGATCAAACTAGGGCCATGCCTTGCCTAGTGTAGTGCTTACCTTACATAATAAATAAATCGATATATTAGTAATTAGAAATTATAACAGCCCAAAGAGCACTAACATATCACGATGATAAATCCTAGGAAATGAAGGTAGTTAAGCCTGAACAAATTAATAAAAGATTAGGAATAGATAGAAGGGAAAGTGACTGCTCTACAAGTGGTATGCCATGCAAACCAAGAAATAAGCATATATACCTATAAAGCCATTTATAACAGAACTGGGAGAGCTTTAATGGTGAAATAGACTTGTACAATTGGACAATCCAAACACCTTCTCATTTATAACAGTACTGGGAATGCTCAAATGGTGAAATAGACTTGTACAATTAGACAATCCAAGGACAATATTCCCACTGCAACTGAAGCGGTTGCCTTGTTTCTTTCAAGCTATGGCCCCAAATAATAATGAGACATGAATAGAAGTGTTCTGAAAGTGTAACATTGCTGTTAATATAACAACATTTTTGTCTCCAAATAACTAATGGAGAAATGGACATGTATAATTGGACAGTTTTGTGAACAATAATTTCAGCATAAGAAGTTGGGTTTATGTGTGTAAGTCTGGAAGGGCAGGTGAATTTTGTGTCACTGCACTTCTGGAACTATTAATATCCCACTCACCTATCCATACATTTATACTTGAATGTTCAAAATCATATGCATTGAATCAAGTGTATGGGTGCGGATGCGCTTGACATGCACCGACACTCCCTAAATTTCTTTGTAATGATTCTTGTTGATTGCATTGTAAAACTTATGCCTCTTGAATCGTCTTGAGGCACAAATAAAGGTATTTGAAAGTAAATATAATATATTACGGCACGAAATCTTTCATAGCAGCAACGTTTGTAAACATTATTATTATTATTATTATTATTATTATTATTATTATTATTATTATTATTATTATTATTATTATTATTATTATTATTATTATTATTATTATTATTATTATTATTATTATTATTATTATTATTATTATTATTATTATTATTATTATTATTATTATTATTATTATTATTTGAACAATTATTAAAATTTTTTTATTCAATAAACTCTTGTTTGATCTTTATTTCTATGTCATCACACCACAATTCTCTATTGCTTAGTTAGCTATGTATTACTTAAGTGTGTGGAAGCATTATGTGAATGTAATTTAAACAATGTTCTGGCACCATTTTTTATCCTTTACAGTATTTTCATATTACACAATAAAATTGTTAGATTAATGTTGGAGTTCATATTTTGAATAATATATTGTTCAACTACTTTGGAAAGATTCCTCTTTAGTAAATTATTATGTAAATACTTTAAAACTTATGTTACTGAATTGCAAAGATTTATTAATTAACTTTAAAAAATAAATTTAATGAAATAGAAATTATTTATACACAGAGAGATTAGTAACTGAGAAGTAATAAAATTCTCTTTGGATGTCAACTGAAAATGTGATTGTACTTCTTCCTGCATTTTGGAGAGCTGTATTACTCTCGCTCTCTCCCATTCTTTATAATTATGTTGACTTATTGTTATCTAATATATTATACAACAGCCAAATTTTGAATTGTGAATTATGATCATACAACATTCTCAGGAGTTAAGCTGCACTCAAGATTATTAACCATTAATCATCTAAAAGCGTAAATTTTATTTATATTAAGCATATTTTACATTTAATGAGTATGTGTTTCATTTTTCACACTTTGAAATAAAGCTAAAATTTTAGTACATGCGCCTTGAGTACTTAATTTTAACAAGAGAGACCTTTACAACTCATAACATGAGATTCGACTTTATAAAGATAAGAGGGACCCTCTTATCAATAACCTATTTTCTTAATTATATAGGCAAATCTAAAGCATTTTGATTTGGGAGCATGAAGCTAATAAATTCTTCACTGATTAAGTCCACTATTTCTATTAAATATTAATGTTCACAAAATCTTTCAATTTACAATGAGTCAATATTCAGATATTAAATTTAGAAATATTTTGAATCAATTTAAAGTTGTAAATATTAATTCTTATTAAGCGCGATGTCAGCACGTAATACTTATATAAAGCTAAAACTTTAGTACATGCGCCATGAGTACTTAATTTTAACAAGAGAGACCTCTACAAATCATAACATGAGATTCGACTTTATAAAGATAAGAGGGACCCTCTTATTAATATTTACAACTTTAAATTGATTCAAAATATTTCTAAATTTAATATCTGAATATTGACTCACTGTAAATTGAAAGATTTTGTGAACGTTAATATTTAATAGAAATAGTGGACTTAATCAGTGAAGAATTTATTAGCTTCATGCTCCCAAATCAAAATGCTTTAGATTTGCCTATATAATTAAGAAAATAGGTTATCGATAAGAGGGTCCCTCTTATCTTTATAAAGTCAAATCTCGTGTTATGATTTGTAGAGGTCTCTCTTGTTAAAATTAAGTACTCAAGGCGCATGTACTAAAGTTTTAGCTTTATATAAGTATTACGTGCTGACATCACGCTTAATAAGAATTAATATTTACAACTTTGAAATAAAGAAAATAAAATCTGCTTAATATAAATAAAACAAGTCTAATCTAATTAGTAGTTAATGATGTTAACCCTTTGCACAATTAATAGGGTTCCCAAGAAAACACTCCAATTACTCTTGTAGAACTATAAATCACACCCTAATATTTGTCTATTATATATATATATATGTGTGTGTGTGTGTTAAATAAGGAGTTAATAAATATATTTAAATGCAGACATTTATTAGATAGATAGATAGATAGATAGATAGATAGATAGATAGATAGATAGGTAGGTAGGTAGGTAGGTAGATAGATAGATGGATAGGTAAGTAGGTAGGTAGGTAGATGGATAGATAGATAGATAGATAGATAGATAGATAGATAGATAGATAGATAGAAAAAAAAAAAAAAAAAAAAAAAAAAAAAATAGATAGATGATTGATTGATAGATGTTAAGAATAGATAGATAGATAGATAGATAGATAGGTAGGTAGGTATATAGATAGATAGATATGATAGATAGATAGATGGATAGGTAAGTAGGTAGGTAGGTAGATGGATAGATAGATAGATAGATAGATAGATAGATAGATAGATAGATAGATAGATAGATAAACAGACAGACAGACAGACAGATAGATAGATAGATAGATAGATAGATAGATAGATGGATAGATAGATAGATAGATAGATAGATAGATAGATAGATAGATAGATAGATAGATAGATAGATAGATAGATAGATAGATAGATCGATCGATAGATAGATAGATAGATAGATAGATAGATGGTAGCATAAATAATACTTCTGTAGTATTATTTTTACTACATCTCTTTCATGCAAGATAGGGCTGATTTTCCTCTGCTTTTAATATCTTGTGGAAAGATGTAATCAAAAACATATGACCAAAGATGTGTGAAAAAGATGATCTTCAAGATGCACATTTCATGCTGAACTAGCACTCATCAGTTGGCTCAGATCCCAATTCCTTACACATATCTTTAACATTGTGCAATATATAAAAATAGCCATAGTTTAATTGTAAGTATAGGAGATTTAAACTCAGATTTTCAAGCACCTTTCAACTATCCACACTATCTCATACAACTGATACACATGACCACACAAATGTCAGCATAAGCATGGGATTTGAGTTTTCATCATCAGATTTTCGATGATATGGATGGCTGAAAAGTTGGAGGTTGGACTAGATTGAAGCCTGTCCATTAAAGTATGAAGATTTCCTATCTTAATATAAACTGAGCACTGATTATATATATGTGTGTGGGAGATGATAATCTGGATCAACTGATGAGTATTGGGTTAGCATGAAATACATATATTGGTGATTATTTATCTTTTCTACATATGTGTGGTCATGTGTATCAGTTGTATGAGATAGTATGGATAGTTGATAGATACTTGAAAATTTGAGTTCAAATCCCCTATACTTACAAATAAGCTCCCAGGCTTGTGAAGAGTATCTGGTTTTCAAATATTTACAGTTTAATTAATAACTGTCACTCACAACTTTTACATAAATACTTGATAGAAGTATATTAAGAATTATTATTAGGCATTTGTTAGACTAGAGATTATCCACTTAATAATATTTTCTGTAGTGTAATTTTCACTCACTGCTCTCATACAAGATAGGTGACTGGTTTAATAAAAAATAATATAAATTCCATCAAGTGTTTTGTGTCAAACTTGTGACTATGGTAAGTTTGATATTTATCAAATAAACTATAGTAATTGGCTATACATATATACTGAACATGGTTAAAGATATGTGTGAGAAATGATGATCTGGTCAACTGATGTTGCTGGTTCTGCATGAAATGTGCATCTTTGGAAATCATACATCTTTTTCATGTCTTTGTCCATATGTTTATGTTTATACTCCTTAAAGTATTAAAAAAGAATAGAAATCAATCTCTACCTTTCATGAGAGTGGTATAGTAAAAATTACACAACAGAAATGTTATTCTTTAGGTGCGTAAGATCTAGTCTTAATATAAAGGTTATTAATATACTTTCATCAAGTGAATTGTGCCAATGTTGTGAGGGCAGTAAATTTGACACTTATCAACTAAACTGTAGTAATTGGCTATCTATGTATGCTGAACAGTGATAACATATGTGTGAGAGATTGTAATCTGTATGAATAGATGAATGCTGATTCAACACAAAATGTACATCTTGGGATTATACTTCAATGTCTTTGGTCATGTATATATGATTACACCCTTTCACAAGGTGTTGCAAGTTGATAGAAACCAGTCCCTAACTTTCACAAGAATGGTGTAATAAAAATTATACTGCAGAAATATTATTCATTAAGTGGATAGTCTCTTGTCTAATGAATGATATAAAAATTATGAAATGGTAGTATAAATTCATGAACATTTATACAGAGTTCAAACTCAGATTTTCACATGAGACACCACACTCAGTGCCATCTCATATTGCTGACCCACCTGATCACACACATGTTAAAAGATAAATAATCACCAATATACGTATTTCATGCTAAACCAGCAATCATCAGTTGGTCTAGATTACTATCCTCACACATATATATAATTAGTACTCAGCTTTATATTAAGATAGCCAATATTCATACTTTAATGGACAGGCTTCAAAGTAATCTAGACCAACTGATGAATGCTGGCTTAGCATGAAATACGTATATTGGTGATTATTTATCTTTTCAACATGTGTGCGATCAGGTGGGTCAGCAATATGAGATGTCACTGAGAGTGGTCGTTCGTGTGAAAGTCTGAGTTCGAACCCCGCATATATTACATATATAAATGCAGGTTTAAGCCTGTACAATGTATTAAACATTTATAACAAAAAGTAAAAAAAACACCTCACACAAATAGTCTTACAATAATTATTGATGAATATTTACTTTTTTTTGTTTTTAGGAACATAATCTGTAAGAAAATAATGTAAAAAATTTCAACTGAGCAGAAAATTTTCATTTAAATTTTTTTTTTCACGGATTATCATAAAAACTTCTGAATGATCGTTTCAAACATTTTTTAAAAAACAAACGTAGATCATTGTAACAAAAAACAGTCACTGTGTCTTTCTAAGAATTTTTTTTTTTTTTTAACTATTTTAAAAATATTTATCAGCCAATAATTGAACTTTATTGTATATTTGAATAATTAAAAACAGATAGATAGATAGATAGATAGATGGTAGCATAAATAATACTTCTGTAGTATTATTTTTACTACATCTCTTTCATGCAAGATAGGGCTGATTTTCCTCTGCTTTTAATATCTTGTGGAAAGATGTAATCAAAAACATATGACCAAAGATGTGTGAAAAAGATGATCTTCAAGATGCACATTTCATGCTGAAATAGCACTCATCAGTTGGCTCAGATCCCAATTCCTTACACATATCTTTAACATTGTGCAATATATAAAAATAGCCATAGTTTAATTGTAAGTATAGGAGATTTAAACTCAGATTTTCAAGCACCTTTCAACTATCCACACTATCTCATACAACTGATACACATGACCACACAAATGTCAGCATAAGCATGGGATTTGAGTTTTCATCATCAGATTTTCGATGATATGGATGGCTGAAAAGTTGGAGGTTGGACTAGATTGAAGCCTGTCCATTAAAGTATGAAGATTTGCTATTTTAATATAAACTGAGCACTGATTACATATATGTGTGGGAGATGATAATCTGGACCAACTGATGAGTACTGGTTTAGCATGAGATACAGATATTGGTGATTATTTATCTTTTCTACATATGTGTGGTCATGTGTATCAGTTGTATGAGATAGTATGGATAGTTGATAGATACTTGAAAATTTGAGTTCAAATCCCCTATACTTACAAATAAGCTCCCAGGCTTGTGAAGAGTATCTGGTTTTCAAATATTTACAGTTTAATTAATAACTGTCACTCACAACTTTTACATAAATACTTGATAGAAGTATATTAAGAATTATTATTAGGCATTTGTTAGACTAGAGATTATCCACTTAATAATATTTTCTGTAGTGTAATTTTCACTCACTGCTCTCATACAAGATAGGTGACTGGTTTAATAAAAAATAATATAAATTCCATCAAGTGTTTTGTGTCAAACTTGTGACTATGGTAAGTTTGATATTTATCAAATAAACTATAGTAATTGGCTATACATATATACTGAACATGGTTAAAGATATGTGTGAGAAATGATGATCTGGTCAACTGATGTTGCTGGTTCTGCATGAAATGTGCATCTTTGGAAATCATACATCTTTTTCATGTCTTTGTCCATATGTTTATGTTTATACTCCTTAAAGTATTAAAAAAGAATAGAAATCAATCTCTACCTTTCATGAAAGTGGTATAGTAAAAATTACACAACAGAAATGTTATTCTTTAGGTGCGTAAGATCTAGTCTTAATATAAAAGTTATTAATATACTTTCATCAAGTGAATTGTGCCAATGTTGTGAGGGCAGTAAGTTTGACACTTATCAACTAAACTGTAGTAATTGGCTATCTATGTATGCTGAACAGTGATAACATATGTGTGAGAGATTGTAATCTGTATGAATAGATGAATGCTGATTCAACACAAAATGTACATCTTGGGATTATACTTCAATGTCTTTGGTCATGTATATATGATTACACCCTTTCACAAGGTGTTGCAAGTTGATAGAAACCAGTCCCTAACTTTCACAAGAATGGTGTAATAAAAATTATACTGCAGAAATATTATTCATTAAGTGGATAGTCTCTTGTCTAATGAATGATATAAAAATTATGAAATTGTAGTATAAATTCATGAACATTTATACAGGGTTCAAATTCAGACTTTCACATGAGACACCACACTCAGTGCCATCTCATATTGCTGACCCACCTGATCACACACATGTTAAAAGATAAATAATCACCAACATACGTATTTCATGCTAAACCAGCAATCATCAGTTGGTCTAGATTACTATCCTCACACATATATATAATCAGTACTCAGCTTTATATTAAGATAGCCAATATTCATACTTTAATGGACAGGCTTCAAAGTAATCTAGACCAACTGATGAATGCTGGCTTAGCATGAAATACGTCTATTGGTGATTATTTATCTTTTCAACATGTGTGCGATCAGGTGGGTCAGCAATATGAGATGTCACTGAGAGTGGTCGTTCGTGTGAAAGTCTGAGTTCGAACCCCGCATATATTACATATATAAATGCAGGTTTAAGCCTGTACAATGTATTAAACATTTATAACAAAAAGTAAAAAAAACACCTCACACAAATAGTCTTAAATAATTATTGATGAATATTTACTTTTTTTTGTTTTTAGGAACATAATCTGTAAGAAAATAATGTAAAAAATTTCAACTGAGCAGAAAATTTTCATTTAAAATTTTTTTTTCACGGATTATCATAAAAACTTCTGAATGATCGTTTCAAACATTTTTTAAAAAACAAACGTAGATCATTGTAACAAAAAACAGTCACTGTGTCTTTCTAAGAATTTTTTTTTTTTTTTAACTATTTTAAAAATATTTATCAGCCAATAATTGAACTTTATTGTATATTTGAATAATTAAAAACATTACGTTACTTCTCTGTCTACTTTTTCTATTAATATACTGTAGAAGATCTTTACAGCTATCCACTCCATCTTATATAATTGGTCCACATGACCACAAACATGTGAAAAAGATAAATGATCTCCAACACACATATTTCGTGCTGAACTAGCACTCATCAGTTGGTCTAGATCATCATCTCCCACACATATATAATTACTGCTCAGTTTATAATAAAATAACAAGTCTTCAAACTTTAATGGACAAACTTCAATGTTCTCCACCTTCACTTCAGCTATCCACATCATTCAAAATCTGGTAATGTAATACTCAAATCACTTATTGATATCAATATTATTGTCATACCCATGTTGACTTTAAGTCATTCTGACCCTTCATTTATAGGATTTCAATATATCCATTTTAATACACAGAAGAGGGATGGGCAGAATACAGGCTAAATATGTAATATTTAAATACACATATATTATCTATACTAAACTTGATGTAATTAGAAGAGACTTGAACTCAGACTTTCAAGCTCCATATATCCACTCCATTACAACTGATACACATGACCACATACATATGAAAAAATAAATGATCTCGGAATATACATATTTCATGCTGAACTAACACTCATTAGCTGGTCTATATCATCATCTCCCACACACACACACACACACAACACACACACACACACACACATATATATATATATATATATTATAAAATCAGTGCTCAGTTTATATAAAGATAGCAAATCTTCAAACCTTAATGGACAAGCTTCAATCTTCTCCATTCCAACTCTTCAGCCAACCATATCATTGAAAATCTGATTATGTGGTCATGTGTGTTAGTTGCTGTAGGGAGCTTGAAAGTTTGAATTCAAATCTCTTCTAATTACTTTGCTTTCAGTATAGACAATATACTTGTATATACATATGCACAGTAAAACAACAAGTTTTACTAACTGATACTTTTTTTACCATGTATATAAAATTATTACATATCCACTTATTGATTATTATAGGGGGTTACCTGGGTTAAAATGACAGTAATATGCTAATGAATTTTTTTAGCACAATGATTATATGAACATTTAATACTCTATGCAAAGTCCAGAAATATCAAATATAAATAAATCTTTATATTGTAGTTTGTGCTTATTAAAATAAACAAATCTTTTATGTAAATCAGTAAATAGATGTTCATGTTGTTGTTAGGTTATCCATGTGTTATGCCCATTGTGACTCAAATTTAAATTTAGTGCAAATTAGTTAAGGATTTCCAAAGAAACTTAGTTTTATTTATTAGTAGTCAATGGGTAATTCAGCTAACATTCCAATCATTGATCAATAAATGAGTTCCTAACTATTATTAGATGAAGAATAAAACAAGAATGGAAATCTATAAAAACTATCTTCCATAAGCAACATAGTGATTTTTCCTTCATTATTCCTCTATTGGGAGATTCTGAAGAGGTCTTTTCCTTGTGCTAAACTATTTAGGACTATTTTACATGAATATATGCATTGCCAATAAACATCACATGACCACCTCCTCTTATGCTTGTGTATGTTGCTAAAACAGTCAAAACACTATATTGTACCGAGACATAAGTCATATATGTATATATATATATATATATATATATATTGCCACACACAGCAAGCTAGAGTAATCAATGGATGCCAGAAGGCTTGTGCATAAAATCCCTATCTAGTGCCTACTCATCCACTATCCCCAGACTAGTTTCTGGCTTATGGCCTTTGTCAGTGAGGAGCCTTGGATCTGAGAGTACTGCATCTAGATCTTAGGATCTAATGCAACCCTCCAGAAACCACCTTTTATCTCCATTTAACCACAAAACCATGAGACTTAAACTGAAAACACTTTAATGCTTTCAATCCAAGCCAGAAACTAGTCTGGGGATATTGGATGAGTAGGCACTAGATGGGGATTTTATGCAAAAGCCTTCTGGCATCCATTGACTACTCTAGCTTGCTGTGTGTGGCAATATATATAATGAATTTTGTCTGTTTTAACAGCAGTTATACACAAGCATAAGAGGAGATGGTCATGTGATGTTTACTGGCTTAAAACCAATCCTGCCTAATAGGATAGTGGTGGCTATGGTTATTAAAGGGCCAAAGACACCAAAATGTATGGGTAATGAACTGGGTTAAGACCCATGTGACTATACAAGCTAATGGATTTGGATTGAAAACCTTAAGATGTTTTCAGTTTAAGACACATAGTTTTGTAGTTGCTCTCAGATCCAAGGCTCCTCACTGACAAAGGCCATAAGCCAGAAACTAGTCTGGGGATATTGGATGAGTAGGCACTAGATGGGGATTTTATACACAAGTCTTCTAGCATTCATTGATTACTATAGCTTGCTGTGTGTGGCAATATATATAGTGTTTTGCCTGTTTTAATATATGCATTGCACATATATATTTTAATAATATGGAATTATCAATATTTAACAAATAAATGATTAATTAAATCCACTTTCAGTATGCAATTTTTACTCTATAGATCAGCATAAATTTAAATATTTATTGTCTGTAGATTCTGAGACAAGATATATTTTACTTTAGAGCCAAAGACTTCTTAAACTACTACAGGTACACAGTGTCCATAAAAAAAAAAAATTCCCAACATTAAAGTCAGTTGGTTTTATATTGTTAATCTGAATAAAAAAATTATTTTTAGTTGATTTTGCTTTATTAAATTTTTTTTTATTTTGAATAAATTATTTTCTATTGTACACTGCATGGTTCGTATAGCAATGGAATGGCAGACTCTGGGGCTTGCAGCCCATGCCCAATTCTGCCCCTTCCCATGCTCAAACCTCTTATAAACTCCTAAGCATTAAAGCATCCAATTATTTTTTTATTCTCTATTGCCACTGCATTTTATTAATTTGATTCATATGTTTTTAAAAATAAAAAAGAAGCCATTAATTTACACTTATCATTGTGTTTTTAAAAATAAAGCTAATAGAAAATGTGTCAGCAAGAAATTTATTTATTTTGCATATGGATTTTTCCCCAATGTCTCAACCTGCAAGTAGAATGTATTTTACATGTAAAACAAACATCCTCAATTGGAAACAAAACTTTATTTTATGATAAACTTATAATTAGTAAAAGGCACTAAATTATGAAGTAAGAAATATATTAAAGACTATACCTACAGTTATATATTAGATTCCCACATTTAGTTGGATTATCACCATATTTGCCAGTGGGTAGAATATACTCACCCCTCAAAATATACCTAAAATATGGGGTGCAACTAATGCATTGTTAATCAAAATTATGAGTTGAAATTTTGGTCAGTCTAAAACTTCTGTTTTGCATTTTGTCCTTTTGCAGAACAACAATTCCTCATAAATTGTTTCCATAATTTTTTTCTATTCCCTCAAGATAATAAGTTGAGCAAGAAACAACTGCCTAAAGTTTTGTTTGTGCACTTCATCCTAAGGTCTGCAGGGATGAAGGGAGATAAAATTATGGATAAATAGTATGTTGTCTAAGCATCCTGGTGGATTGTTAAAGAAACCAGCTTTGTTAGTATGAGATTAGTTTTGGAGTCACAGAACAGAAGCTGTGAAAAATAAAATCAACCAACTGAAAACTCAATTATCTGTAATTCCAGGTGGTCTAATGAGCCAGTTTCAATCTTTAGATGTCTGCATTAATAAATTATTTAAATGATTAATAAAGAAAAAATAAACTAATTGCATATAGTCTACAGACTTTTAACTAACACCATCAGGAAGAAGGAAGAGGCCTAGATATATGCAGATTTGTGAATGAGTCAAATCTTCATGGGATGCTGTAAAACATGAGACAGTTGTAAAGTCACATGATGGCACAGAGGATGATTTGTTATATAAAGACTCAGTTTCTAAAGAAAAGGTTTCACGTGATTCTTCAATTATCTCTGGAGCTGAATTTCTGAGTTTTGAGGATGAAGATTAAAAGGTACCTAACTACAGTGTTTCCTAGTTACATTTTTGTAGATATAAATAACTATAAAATTAGTATAATAAATCATTATGGAAATTCATGAAAAAATGTCTAAAATATTTTTTTCTCTATAAAATGTGTATAAAAAGGAAGTGCATTTTATATGCTGCTGCATCCTATATGCCAGTAAATACAGTAAATAATCAAATTTAATTATATTTTTTATAAACATATTAATTAATTAATTTTGAATTTTTCTAAAAACATGTTAATATTCAATTGAATGATTGAAATAATGCCAAACCAAAACTTCAGACAATCATTAATAAAAACATTATTTTGAAATTTATCCTATTTTAACAAAACGAACAAAGGCTTTTAAATAAAGTTAAAACTAATAGGTCCAGATCCAAAACTCATCCCTGATGAAAGCCATAAATTAACAGCTAGATGAAGTATGAGTAAAACACCACTTAATGTTGATTTACTAAGCACTAGAGTATCTGACGGTGATGATTATTCAGGTTTACACTACATGGTAGAAGTAGAATCAGTGATATAAGGTGGTTAGAATAACAGATACAAAATTAAATAGAGCAAGATGTAGACTATGTGTAGAAGACAATAAATATATTGGCAAAGAAAATTTTTACATTATGCAATGTTAATAGAGAAACAATTTATTTTCATGTATTTATATAAAAAATAAGATATCTGCGCAGAAAATGTATTACAGTTTCATAATTATGAGGAATGAAAATGTGTTGGAAAAAAAAAAGAATTAGAATTGTGGAAAATAAATACGAATAAAAAAGTAGTGTGTAATTAGAGAAAAATTAAACATATAATATATGAAAATACATGGTAACCCTAAAAGGAGTTTATAGTTATTTGTTGTAAGCATAAGAGCTTTAAATACTAGAAAAAGAAGAAAAAAATGGAATAAATATTTGGCTTATAGATATTTGTTATGAAAAGATAGGAGAGAGTATTGGTCATTTATTGTTTTAATCTGAAAAAATTGTATAGAGAATGGGAGAAATTTAAAGATAAAAAAAAATAAAATAATAAATGATTTTATGTCTTTTTGTTTAGATCTTTATAATGAAATTGGAGAATATGAGGATAGAATAATGGAATTATTAAAACAGCTTCCATTAAATATGAAACCAGAATTAGAAAAATAACTGGACAATAAGAAGTCATAACTAGATGATGTTATTGGGTTATATAAGATGTTTGGAAGGGGGGGGGGGAATGTTATAGAGTATCTAGGCATATATGTTATGAGCTATGCATAGAAACTTTTGGCCCTACTTCAGGAAAATTATTTTATATGACACCACAATTAAGGTTATTATTAAATAGAAATGTGTCTGGTGAGGTAATGCGGGGTTTAATTGCTTAAATAAAAATAATGGGTACATATACAATTTTTTTTCGCAAAAATTGTAAACCAGATTATAAATAATATTCAAACACACATAAAATAATCAAATGATTAGTAATTTATGAGATCATGTAATGTTTAAATACCAGAAATAGCAGATTGAGTTTGATCAAAGAGTCTCTATATTTTCAATATGCCTCTCTATTATTGCATTAATCACTACTTTAAAATACATATGCTTGAATATTAATTACATTCTTGTTATAATATTGCATGTTAATTTGTATATTCTCTCAATATGAATGTATTGTGCAAAAGGAGCCAGATAGTGATTTATGTGACCATAAACTCACACATTGAAGGGAGTAATTAACCAATCAATTATTAGATATTTAACTTCCTCTATGCTATGATATGTTTTACATTCATTGGAAATATATAATAATGTTTCTTTTGCTAAGCAGTACTGAGAATTTTGGCATTACAATTTAATTCATATCGAGCAGTTAAAAATGTATATGTTTGAATATTGTTTATGTCGTTAATTTGTACAAAATGTACATATAAATAGAATATTTTGACTATTACTTTATGTGAATATTTGGATGTTTCAAGGTTCTAATCTGTTGATTGAGTTGCCTGTGAAATACACTGAATAATAGCCAAATATTTTTTTCTCTACTTAGAAGAGGATATTACTAATAGACCAATTGATTATAAGTATTATTTGTATGTTTTAGTCAATTCATTATGTGAATTAATCTCTATATATTGTTTGAAATGTTTTTTAAAGTTCTAAATCACCGTATGAGTTTTTGATATAGAGGGGAAATATATATAGTAGATAAGGATAGTGTTTAGAAGGTTATTTTGTACATAACGAATAATATTAAAAAGAATCTTTGGTACTTTGATAAGTCCTCCTTTGTCTGGAGTATTACCTGATTTGTTTATGGAGATTTTAGAAATACATGATTTAAAATCGGCAGCTTTTAAATCTTATATTTAGGTCACATATATATCTGCCTTGTGATCTGGCAATGTAGCAATAATAGCTTTATAATTTTATATTATATATAAATAGTATTCGTTTTTGTATAAAATTCATATTGAAAACAGACTAACTGAAAGTTTCTCTTTGATGTACTCATCACTAAAAACTCAGCTCTTTTACTATTTTCTATTTTCAGGAAAAGACGCAGCCAGAAATTTAAGATTTTCATTATTCAGCTAGATTTTTCTGTAGCAAAATTTCTTTTTGCAAAACCAGTTAGCCTTGTAGATAAATCCTTCCTAGAAGGAAAAAATAATTTACATATATTGTAATAATAATAATAATAATAATAATAATAATAATAATAATAATAATAATAATAATAATAATAATAATAATAATAATAATAATAATAATAATAATAATAATAATAATAATAATAATAATAATAATAATAATAATAATAATAATAATAATAATAATAATAATAATAATAATAATAATAATAATAATAATAATAATAATAATAATAATAATAATAATAATAATAATAATAATAATAATAATAATAATAATAATAATAATAATAATAATAATAATAATAATAATAATAATAATAATAATAATAATAATAATAATAATAATAATAATGATGATGATGATCATGATGATAAAGCAGGCACTTGTCAATGAGTATGACTAACTCCAAAAAAAAAATAAGAGAGAAAAACAAACTACTTCAACAATAAGTTTTGCAATGATTATACAAACCAATCTTTAAGCTACAATTATGTCCAAATTTAGAACATTCTGATCCATTTCTCTGATCAATAATTTGTAATGCTGTTTTTTTAATTTCTTCAGCAGAAAACATTTCTTTCTAAAATACTTCAATACCATATCTATTTTTAGTGTTCCAATGTATTATATTTTCAGTCATATCTCACCAATAGAAACAGTTGACATTACATTATGATCTATTTTTCTCCCCAAAATCATGCTTAGGTTTACTATATAACACCCTTTTAGGAAGTCATGCATTCATTATTCATTCATTTTAAAATATCTGATCCAATGAAAATGTGTTTTCACAATAGTAACCACATCTAGTTGATAATAAACATATTGATAGTTTTTGATATGATTGATAGATTTTATGATCTTGCCATTGTATTTGTAAAATTTCATGGAGTATCCTTAATAAAACTTTTATATTACACTTATATTATATAATATTAATATCATTCATGTTCTTTATGCTTTTTGTACAATCTAATATGACAGTTTCAATTGTTCCAGCAACATTATTCAAAACTTTTACTTATATCTCCAAATATAAGTAGTTAAGATTTGGAGATATAAGTAAAGTTCTGAAGAAGATTACTGAGGCAATTGAAACTATCATATTAGGATGTAAAAAAAAGCTTTGTAAAAGTAATAAAGAACATATATGATATTAATATTATATGGATTTGATAATGCAATTGGAAAGATAAAGTTACATTACTTCATTTATATTGTGTCAATAAAATGCTCATGTTTCACTTCCCTAGAATAAATTAGGTAAAATAAGGACTTTATATACACTAACTTATTTGTATTAATGATTTCCCTGTGATAAAATACTCTTTAACTTATTAAATTCACAGTATCATATCTAAATCCACCTTTCTACTTATAAAACTAACAAGATATTTAAACTGCTAAACATCACATGATCACCACTTCCCATGCTTGCACATAAATGTTATTAACACAGGCAAAACTCTCCATACAGTAGTGCCACTCATTGCCAGACAGAGTAATCAATGGATGCCAGAAGGCCGATCCAAGGCTCCTCACTGACAAAGGTCACAAGCCAGAAACTAGTCTGGGGATATTGGATGAGTAGGCATTAGATGGAGTTTTTATGCACAAGCCTTCTGGCATCCATTGTTTACTCTGGATGGCACTGAGTGGCACTACTGTATAAAAAGTTTTGCCTGCATTAATGTTGAAATTGGTTTATATTTCCAAGGCTAATAATCGTCCAAGCTAAAAGTTGTCGGGAATTTTTATTCTGTAAATCTCTATATATTACATTTAAAATATTAAAATACATTCTGTGACTCATCTTTTTAACTGCAAAAATAACAAGTCATCAACTTACTATAAATCCAGAATCAAAGAAAAATGTTCTTGTTTTGTTTTAATCAATTCAAATTAAAAATTCCACATCAAACCTGTTTAATTAAATCATCTATAAACAATTCCAAATACCATTATCATAAAAATTAAAAACAATATTAGAGCAGGGCACATTCTCATTTAACACTAGTTTTCATTTCAAATCCCTCATATTTTCCATCTGTAGTTAAAACACTTCTTCTCATTCCATCATGCAAAAGTTGCACAATGAAAATAAATTTTGGTGAAATAGTTCAAATTAAAAATAAAGCTTTAACTCATTCCCAAAGCAATGATAATTGAAAAACACAAAGAAAGATGAAATATAATCATTAGGCAATGATAGATAATATTGAACATATTTTGAAATGTTATAACATAAACACTTTATTCTATTCTAATTTAAAAAATAGTGAGATTCTATTTAAATCTAAGAACATGATATGATCTTCCTGAAGTCTAGAATGTTCATAAAATATCATGTGGGATTTGTGGTGTCTTTTATGTGGATTTGGATAATCGTTGCATCAATGCTACCAAGAGTTAAGCATGTGAATGTGGCAAATCAGTTTGCATCATCATTATTGTCAGTAGTCTTTCCATGTTATGGATGTTAAGTGCTCTCCAGGTATGATTCTCACTTCCACAGAAAAATTAAAAGCAGTCAAGATTCTTAAAAAACAGACTGCATTAGCATTTAGATTACTTCCTATTTGCCCAATTTTTTTAAACCTATTAATAGTCAAAATAAGAGTTATAGATCATGTGACCTATCTCTTAAGCTTGTAAGTTTTAAACCTATTAAATAAAACAAACAGTTTTTTAATTGAATTATTCAATTACTATAATTCTTTTTTTGCATTTTTGGAAAAGCTTTGTTTTTAATTGGATACATATTTAATCTTATATGCTATTTGTATTGCTTCTTTTTCAAAATAGCATGCCTTACCCAGGTTCCAAGCAGCCAAAATATCATTGCTATATTATTGTTAATTACAGAAAAATGTATTAAGTATATTTCTTAAATGTACACATTTCTACATTGCATTAATGACTTCTCCAATGACATATATATAAATAATGTGAAATTTTTCTTAGTATCAACTTCCAAATGACTAAGCTGACAAAAATAAGAAAAAACAAATTTAAACAAAAAATATGACAATGAAATCATGTTTTATAGAAAGACATGTTTCAATTAAATCAACTGCCTCAACCACGAAGTAATAAATAAAAAGAAAAATAGATGTAATTATAGTAGTAAACCACATATGTACCTATGAACATATATATGTTCAAGTGAGATATAAAAATATTGGGCAGAGAGAAAAAAGTAAAAAAATTTAAGAAGTTGCTCTTCTGTGTCATCTTAGTATGATAACCCATAATATTTGGAAACTACTCATTAACTTTGCATTTAAGAAAATATGGAAAAATCAGAAAACTCTTCTTATAGTTAGTGTCTATTGACCACTGCCTTTGATAGAATAGTCCAATTTTACAGAGTATTGCATTAAATTTATTATTTATGAATTCAAAGATCAGTGTTTTAATTCCCTTGCTAGTACTACCATTGGTCACACCAGCCACACCTAAAAAAACAATTGAAATGTGTTTTATATACTAGTCTGTGTCTCATTGCTAATCATTGAATTTATTTGAAAAGATTAAATAAAGTTTGAATTTTTCTAAATATATTTAACAATTAAAACTAGATGATGAAAGTAGTCCAATATAAATTACTACATAAAAAATGAATTAGAGCAGTGGTCAGCAAACTTTTCCTTTGAAAGACCAGATAATAAATTTAAATATACTTTAATTCTATAAGTAATCTTAATACACTTTGTAAGAAAAGATTACATAGCTAAAGAGAAGAAGTAAAAATTGATAAAGTTAAATAGGCCAGTTTGGTCCCAACACTACAAGAAATTTTGTAATATAATTGCTACATGTGGTAAATGTATTCGTCTCATCAGAAAAGTATTATTTTATGGTACAATCATGATTCCAAATGGGTATTTAAAAGAAGTAAAACAAAAATAATTATCTTGTTATCTACATTGTTATTATTGTTCTTATTAGTAACTTTGATGCTTTCAAAAAATCCAAACTTTTAATTTTCTTTGAGTGCTTATAAATTTTATATAAAATGGATGAGTTAGCAGTTAAAATATGTAACATTTGGAAGAAAATTTTTATTGATCAATGGATTATCCAAGTTATAATCTGCAATCATTTCAGGTTTTTCATTGGGAGAACACATATATGAAAACTTTATGCATCAAAAAACAATACCACACAAAATTTTCATAAGTTCAATTGAATGCATTTTTTTTAGAAAAATTACAACAAGGTATTAAAATAAAATAAATTTAATTTTTATTATTCTATGAATTACTTACAAAAAAGATAGTTGTTTTGTTGACATCTACGACACGGGATGTCGTTGTTTTTTTAAAAATAATATAGATTATGAACATTCCCAGGCCTTTTTTTTTTCAATTTGAATTGCTGGTTTTTGAATTTTGAATTACTTGTTTTTGACTTCTTTTTTTTTTTTTATTTAAAAATAAATTAACACAAATTTTATTTCATTTTTTGTAAACATTTATTTTTATTAACATCAACAAATAATAAATAAATATAAAATAAAATCAACATATTGTAAAAATTCTACGGAATATTGTTACATTTGTGTTTTGTCTTTTGGCTTTTTTAAAAAAGTAACTTCAAAAAAGTGATGAAGTTACAGTGTTTTGTACACAATTAAAGAACATAACAAACTCAAAAGTTAGTTGGCCTTTTTTTATAATAATATAATATTATATAAAAAAGTAAAAAAAAAAAAAAAAAACATAGATCAAAAAAATACAGTTAGATTACATGTGGTATAACATTCAATAAATTCCAAACAAAGTGGCAGAAAATTTTGACTATGCAGGGTAAATTCAAATTAATTTAACTTTTGTAAAATAGATACATATTTAGGAAAGTACTGAGATGGACACCTGCTCTATTTAAAAAGTACTATGAAATTAGAGCATTTAAAAATTGATAATAGTAAAATTTATCTCAAGTAACCATTGCTTGTTAATCACTAAAAACAGTGTGATAACATTAGTAGAACATTGTAAAGGTTATAAAATTGTATGAAAGCTTTTAATTTTTTTCTGTAAAAAATAATTTTATTTCTATCATCTATTTTATAAAATGTTTCATTTATTAAAATTTAGTTCACTTTTAATTAAAATAAATATATAAGATATTCATCATCTGAGGGAAAAATAAGACAATTTTAATCTTTTTTCTATACAAAAATTAAAAAATTACCCCATATTCATATGTAAATTTTTTTAGTTTCACGTTTCAGGTTGTAAATATTATATAATCGAAAAATAACTTTTTGCTTCATTTGTTGATTATCCAAGACTGAAAAACAATGTATTGCTACGTGTTGATTATAACAAGTTGTTTTCATTTAAGCAATCCTGACATATCACAGGCCAGATAAATCATTTTGCAAGACAGAAGTAGCCTGTGGAATGTAGTTTGCTGGTCCCTGATTTAGAGCATAATGATTGATACTTTGAAAAAAAGACTATTGATGAGAAAGATTCTTCTGAACTCTATTTATATAGTAGTAGATATTATTAAATAGTCCACTCAATTTTACACAGAGGTAAAGTGATAGATTTGACAGCTAAAGTTTCAATAATGTAAGCTCAAATTACTACTTTTGGTGTGTAAATGTCACATAACCACTAACCATTTGATTTTTTTAAAATTATCATTAAATAAAATATTGAAATTCTAAAGAGATAAAATTAGCTTAAAATATAAAAAAAATCATTGATTGTGTTTTTATTATTTAGCATTAGTTAAAGAATTTTTCTTTGCCAGAATGAGATATTAGTATTATAAAAGAGAGGACTCATTACCTTTGCTAGCAATATACTAACACTTATTGATTTAAAAAAAAGACAAATAGTACAATTTATGCAAAAAATTTGAATTAAGATAAAAGTTAAATACAACAGTCAATGATAAAAAATTAAACACATTAATCGATACTGAGATGTGAATTAGATTACAGTTTGTTAAGTTAATGCAAAAATTCAGACTATTTTTTTTTTAATGAAAGGGGAAATGTGGCTGAAACAGTATAACTATGAAGTGTTTCAAATATTTTATATTGGTTTTCTCTAGCATTATGCACTGTTTCTAAATTTTTTTTTATATCACTGCTCTCTTATATGGTTTAATATAGTAATAGAATGATAGCTGAAAGCTAAAACTTCATGTGTAACAACTTACCTGTCACTTCCATGGTCTGAACATTGAAGAAAGCCAATTTTATTATCTTTCTTTTCACATATCTCTGTTTCACAATATAGAAAATAGAGAAAGATAACAGGAAAAAAATACATGTATCCTCTTGATGAAGAATTATTAAAGAAGACCAAACCCAGAATAGCTTTTTGAATTAACTGAAAATGGAAAAAATGCATCAGATTGTATCAATCTGAGTTTGCCTAACTCAGACTTCCTATTTGCTAACATATATAATAATAATTCACATATATATCAATAAACCAATAGGCTGCATTACATTTTGAATAAAGCTGATAACTTTTAAATAATTATTTTCAACAATTGATTACTTGGTGTTTATGTTAAGACCCTATAATATATGTTTAACTTGAATTTGAATCCTAGCCAGATAAAACCTAAAAAACAATTCATGTTTCAATCAGTCTTCAGATTTTTTAGTTAGCATGGCTATAGCCCACTTAATTAACCATCCATTATTGATTGGTACACATGGAATTAAGCTAGAAAGAAGTGGCACTTTTTGGTAATATTCAGCACTTTTACTTCTAAGTACCCATTTTTCTATAAAGGGAGGAGTTGTTAAGAGCCTTGCCCTGCAGGAGGCTGTTTTAAAATACTTCAACTATTTATATATATATATTTTTTAAATTCAGATCTATTTTTTTTAAAGTATTTTACTACTTTAAAATGAATAAATAATGTTACTATTTGGAGATAAATTGCTTTTTTTTCCCCGATAGTTACCATTACAGATGTGCGTGCTTGATTTTAATATACACTTTAATTATTAAATGTTACTTGTATTGCTTTAATAATTAACGAACACATAAATTTACTTTAAATATTAGATAACAGCTATTTATAACATTTAATAAATGACGATAAATGACTTTCAAATTATTTCCAAAAACTAACCTATATACGCTAATAAATTATAAAGATTCGCATATAATAAAAGTTTTTCAAAGATTATTATTTATGACTGGGATTATATTCTTTTAAAGATGTTAACTTCATGCTCATTTTTCAAAATTTTATTGCATGCTAATTTTATCTAAGTATTTAAAACGTTACTGATATAGTTTATATATATAAACAATTATTTTATATATGTAAAAATAAATGTGATTTCTTGTAAGAGTGCTATACTTCTAATCAATCATTGGAAAGGTGATATTTTTTTAAGCATTATTACTCAAAATATATAATAAATATTTTAATTTTATTTTGTTGCTCATCTTATTATCTATCAAAAGAAAGATTTTATAGATCGAACCATTTTCTTTAAACCCACTATTCTTTAGATACTTATAGCTATTTTCCTTTTTAAAATCAACCAATTTATTTTTTCTCATTATTTAATAACCTCTTTTAATTTATTCTTTTATAGCTTCCTGCTATTTTAAAATGCATATGGAATTTAGTATTTTTTCCTTAATAATTTTTTCAATAAATAAAATTGTAACTACTCTTTTTAACAATTATGTCTTATGATGTCCTTCCAATTTTCCCTTTTTGTTCCCCTCCAAATTCATAACATTCATCTATTTTTACAAATTGCTCACATTTTGGTTCCACATTAAAATAGAGTTGGTTTATGATTATGATATTGAAAATGTACACCTATCTAGCCTAATAGATGACTATTAACAATCATAACCATGAATGTCTAAAGTAGATGGCATCAAATATGTGAGTGCAAAAAAATTGGCATTTTTAGATCAAATTGTAGCAAAAATATTATATATACAAGGGATTGCCCCAAAACAGCCAAATTATTCTCTGGGGTGTGAACACACTGTAGTCAATGTCTCTGACACTAGATGCCTCTTGCATCAGTCTTTGTTCAGAGAAGTCATAGTGTATCACATCACATCACCTCAGTGTAGTAAATGTTTTTCTTAATTGCATCTCACTTATTTGTTGATTTTTGTAATGATTGAGATGTTAGAATAATGTGAAATTCTGCTTTCTGTTAAAGGAAATGTCAGGGGAAACAGTTATAATGCTTGAAACAGATTTTAGAAAGCTGCTCTGGGAAACACACAAGTTTATGAATGGCTTAATGGAAGTGTCAAATTCAGAACATCCCAAAAAGCATGCCCACGGAAGTCCAATATCAAGACAATAGTATTTTTTATGTAAATATCATTTCTCATTCAGATATTTATTTGTAATCATCAGACATTTGACCTACAAGTTATGAAAAGTTTGTGTGATGTGGTAATATAAAAATGTCCCAATGTTTGGCTTAATATGGATGCAAGCTTTATCATGACAATACATTAACACATAAAACATTGAATGTGGTAAAAATTTTAATTAAAAACAGCATGATCCAACTTATCCATCAGATATATTTACCCAATCTCACTCTAAGCAACTTTTTTTTATTCCTTTGGATTAAAAAAATGCATTTATTTCAGCCTTAGAAGTGGTGAAGAAAAAATGCCACAGGCATTAAAATGCATCACTTTGCAAAAATTTCGGGATTACTTTGAAAAGTGAAACACATTTATACCTGAAGTGGATTCAATTTGTAACATCTAAAAGTAAATTTACAATCTCTTATTACAAAATCCCAGTTATTTTGGGGAACCTCTTCCTATATAATTTTGTTTCTTCTTTGTATTTTTATTTTTTACTTTCACTGTCATACAGATCTGAAACTATCTATAATTTTTTTTTTAAAAAAAAGTCAGTAATATACTTTAATGACAATACCATATTTTTGTTTATCATATATTTTTAAACGTTTTCATATTACATAATGCACTAATAAAAATGAAAAGTTAATACAATGTTTATAAGCTACACTATATATATATATATATAATTATAACAGAATGCAACATCATGCTAACAATAGAATTTTCATATGCAAGTGATAGAGTAAGAATAAATAAATCATTGGTAACAATTTCAATATATTTAGTATAATTATTAAATATATAGGGTATATGACCTTAGGTCAAAATGGGTGTGACAAGAATCTTGGCCTGAGGGTGGCCTTTGAGCATTCCATCATCAGATTTTCAATTGAATGGACAGTTGAAGAGTTGGAGTGTGAAGTGGATTGAAGCCTGTCCATTATATATAGGATTGGCTATCTTAATATATATATACATATATATATATTGTAACGATCCAGGGAATAGTACTTAACGTAATCTGCACTACAGGGTGCCATCTAGGCATTTGAACCTAGAAAAATTTATAGAGTAGGCAGATACGTAAGTAAAAAAAAAAAATTTTTTTTTTTGCATCCGGTCGTTAGCCCATGTCACTAGCTCAGTGGAATAGCAGAGCTTAAATAATATAATATCTTATCTAATTATATTTCAATATTAAAAAAAATAAAATAAAATAAGCCACTACCAGCAATTAATATACAAACATTTATTTATGCACATATATATAAGATTTAAAATTATTTTAGTATTAGTTTACATTTTAACATTTAACATTATTTTTAACTTTACCTTAGATTTTAATGTACATTTTAATTTCTATTATATTATAAGTTTACATTTTAATTAAGTTTGAACAGATGGGATTATAAAAGCTTGTTTTAATATGTTGCTATAGATCGGTTACATAGATTACACGGTTAAAAACATTCCAAAGTAAACATAAACGATCAAAATATAAAATCATTGATACTGGCAATTGCAGAGGGAAATTTATAAGTAACCCAGTAGTATACACCATAAGATACTTGCATTGTCACCAATGACTTAAAAGACATCCGAATAAATGCATTTTAGATACTCACCGTAAGATATCATTATTTATCGAATGTCTATATATTCCGATCAAATATGAAAACCCAAAACATACTTAACCGATAACCAATCCATGCAAGCATCTATAAACAACTTAAATTTAATGCATTTTTATTTAGGGTCGAGTATGAATAGACTACATAAATTTGCTTTTAAAAATAAACATTCTATCCCTATTTAACCTTAGGCTAAAATTCGCAGTCAAACTGGCATCAATCCATCTGATATATCGATGTATTCAATGTAATTCGGAATACGGCAGCACCAAAAAGATTAAGAAAAGACATTGACTCTCAATCAGATAGGAATATTACATCTATCTAATGAGAAAAACAATAAATAAAAAAACTCCATAGAAAGGAACTGCGTTCTCCGTCTTATAATTCCTTCCATAGGCAAACGGGTGAGTGCAGCGTATATATAAACGATTCTGCCAGTAGCGAATCTCCGACTACATCTACTAACTACATCAATATATCCAATCCATTGACCCAATCTAACAACGACATAAATAACCTAAGATTACCCTCCCCTAATATAACTTTACAAATTTATACAGCCATTCACGCCCGACTTAAGTTTAACATTTATATCATTTAACTTAACGGAAAACAGAAACCATAATAAAACTTAAAGAACAAAAAATAAATAAATGGAAATGATTTTACAAAATAATTACATTAAATAAAATTATAACTAATTAATAAATAACGTTGGTCAGATAGGATAATATTGCAATCATTTAAATATGGAAAGTTTTAATTTAATGTTCATTATTTATAAAGTTCTTACGGTTTACAACTGTTCATCTTTATCCGTTACTTGCCATGAATGTGAATTCCCACGCCGTCCTCAAAAGATTGGTATCCATTTAGCTGTTGTTTTATTTATTCATTCGGAGGTTTTTTAGTTCAGTTGGTCCTCAATGTAGGAAACGATCGTTCATTTCTCTTTTCTTTAACAGCTGAAAGAATTGACAGTGTGTCTGTCAATCCCTTCACCTCCAACTCCATACTAATACATATAGTCACATCGTAATAATCAATAATCACTAATTAATAATTTCCAAATTTTCCTTTTATACGTATTCGAAGGATTGACTTGGCATTATGTCATCGATGTGATGATCCTTTCACTGAGGTCCGATTTCCCGATGGATTTCTTTCATTGGCTATTTGTTTCTATTGTTTTCCTATCTGACCGATGTTTTTACATTTAAATGCCCAAGGCTGGTTTACATTTGACTAATTAAATTTATCATTTCCATTTCTGATTAATTAACCTGTTTTCCAAATCAAAGATATATTTAAAGATATAATTTTATCTCCAAATCTTTTTAAAATTTAGTTTTAAAATACTTTTTCTTTAATAAAGTTTTATTTTAATAATTTTTCATTATCTGTGCGATTTAATATATACGAGTTTAAGATGATATTTAATTTCAATTTTTAATTCTTAAAGAAAATTTTTAAATGCGAACTTTATAATTTACTTTCATGTTTAATAAATGTAAAAAAAAACAATGTAACGAACATCTGTGCTCGTTACAATATATATATATATATGAGCACTTATAGCATATATGTGTAGATATGGTAATCTGAAACAACTGGTGATTGCTGGTTTAGCATGAAATACATATATTGGTGATTATTTATTTTTTCAATATATCAATGTATCAGTTTTCAATATATCAATGTATCAGTGTTATGAGATAGTGTGAAAGTGGTCGGTCATGTGAAAGTTTGCGCTCATATACCCTATATATTACATATAATAAGCCTGTGTGATTCAGTAAAGGGCATTGGGACATAATGGGTAATGCATTTGCATGTCTTTACCTAATATTGGAGTTTCTGCCAAGTGATCTTGAAAATTTTTCAAGTATCTCACCATTGTCTTTACAATCATATCAAATCGGAATTGTCACTTTTTCTAAAAATACAGTATTTCAATTTATTAACACTAATTTATTCAGATCCTTTCCTCTTGTTATTTCTGACAATGCTTCTCATTTTTTCAATCTCAAATTAATCTTTTTAAATTTAAGTACGTTAGAACATAACAAAATTGAAAAACGTACTCTGAAATTTCTAATTTTATAATTGCAATCTTTTCATCATTGTAATAAAATACCCCTCTCTTTCTCAAATAAAAATAGATAATAAAATATTAATCAAAAAATATGCTTATTTATTCAATCTCAATTAGAACGGCGCATTTAAGTCTTTTGACTTTTAAACACTATTACATGTATATATATCATCAACTGAAACGTTCTGTCGTATAAGGAGAAATAACGTACATTTGCCTAGGTTTGTTAAGGTTATAATTGTTTGACAAAATTAAAAGAAATAAAACTGCTTTAATTGATTGTTTTTAAAATGTAGCCTTAGGAAACTTGAATTCATTTATAATTTAAAAAATATCATCATAATTGTAGCAAAATCAGGTATCAGCATCAAGAAATATTCTTTGAACTAAATGAAAAGTTTAACCGAGTCACTATAAAGGTGTCAAGATGAAATATTAAAGATCAATGAAGAAATTACAGACCTCATAGCATAGAGTAGTATCTGCGTGTCCTATAACCGACTAACTCAATTTTTTTTTTTTTTTCAGATATCAATAAGTCTTAGAATTTTTCGTTCAGATAAACAACTCAATAGATAATACGTTCAGAATTTATTGGTAGTTACTATCTATCTATTCATAGCTAAAAATATAAAACATTTATTCAAACCCTCACCATTTGGCAATTAGAAGATGCCTGATGATTAATGTCGTGAAGTTCTTCTTGATAAGCTATTTTTCTATTTATCCATCTATGGTTATTTTATTTATCTATTTATCTATCTTGTGATGTCTCTTTATCTCCAGCTTGTTTGATTCATCTCTCTGCCTTTCCATCTATATGCATATCTGTTTGCCTTCTCTCTTGCCTGCTGTCCCACATATTTATATATCTGCTTGTTCATCTATCTATCCACTTAATTAATCTATATATTTGACTTTCAAATCCATGTATTTGTTTACCCATGATATCCAATCTTTGTTTTTCTCTATAGATATCTACATTTATCTGTCTACCCTCACCACAGATAGACACACACACATTCATATATATATATATATATATATATATATATATAGAGAGAGAGAGAGAGAGAGAGAAAGAGAGAGAAACAGAGACAAAGACAGATAAAACAACCGTTTAAAAGCAAATCCTTACAAAAAGAACAGTGAAGAGGAAGATAATATTCCCCAAGCTGGGAAATTGGATTGTGAGAGATTGTACATTTTTCATTCTCATTTTACTGACCAATATTAGATGGTTATCTAGATTACTATGAACTGATTAGAATTTTTTTTTTTTTATATTCAAAAAAATTTTTCAAATTGACTCAACCTAGATTCAAACATATATCATAGACATCACCTGAAACCTTGGTATGGAGTTAATTATATGGAAATAACCTCATACCTGACTTCATTCCTATAAATACAAATTTTATTGAATAAATACATAATGTAAAAATTATAGCTGTATAATTGTGACCATTGTTTGATTTAATGTAATAAAAACAAAGTAGAAGTGTATGTAAAGAATTTGTTTGCCATTTTAAATGTAGAGCTCTTTATAAAATTCTTAGTTGGTCTAACATTTGCTATGACATTATGAAGTTCATGACTTTTATGCTTAGACGTTTCTATGAATACCACAATAGATTATTTGTAAATTTACACTTTTCTAAATTAAATTTATAGAACAGCGGCAATCATGCACAAACACACAATTGTTTCAAGATTAGTCATATTTTTACACATAATCACTAAAAGTTTTGAAAATTTCATCACTGGTTAAAGCACAAAATTATATTTCTATAATTATTGTAAACTAATAAACGTCATATGACCACTATTTCTTATGTTTGCTTGTAACTGTTTTAAAACAGGTAAAACTCACTATACGTATTGCCACACACAGCAAGCTAGAGTTTTGCCTGTTTTAAAACAGTTACAAGCAAGCATAAGAAGCAGTGGTCATGTGATGCTTATTGGCTTAAAACCAATCCTGCCTAATAGAATAGTGATGGCTATGGTTATTAAAGAACCAAAGACACCAAAATGTATGGGTACTGAACTAAGTTCAGACCCATATGACTACATAAGCTAATGAGCTTGGATTTGAAACATTAAGGTGTTTTCAATTTAAGACTCATAGTTTTGTAGTTAAGTGGAGTTAAAAGGTGCCTGATAGAGGGTTGCATTAGATCCTAAGATCTAGGTGCTGTGCTCTCAGATCCAAGGCTCCTCACTGACGAAGGCCACAAGCCAAAAACTAGGCTGGGAATATTGGATGAGTAGGCACTAGATGGGGATTTTATGCACAAGCCTTCTGGCATCCATTGATTACTCTAGCTTGCTGTGTGTGGCAATACGTATAGTGAGTTTTGCCTGCTTTAAATTACTGTAAACTAATAAAATAACTTGTTTATTGTTTTAATAGGCACAACAGACTGAAGGTAACAGACATAGATTGTTTTTATTTTATTACGCGAAGACATGACTTCAATCATATATTGATAGGAGGATGTAAGATTTTATTTTTGAAATGTTATTTACTAGTTGCATTAAGAATCATTACTATTATCTTCACCCATTATTAATCCACTACAAAGTGAAGACCTTTCTAAGTTTAATCAGTTTTTTTAATTCATGCCCTCACTTCCCAGTATTCTTGTGTTTTCCCAGTCAATTAGTATGGAGTAATTAGAATAGAAAACAAAGATTTTATATATCTTGGTGAGAAAAAGACATAAACATTATGGAAGCAATTTTCCCAATACAATCCAAGTACCAGAACTATATTAATTGCATTTTACAAGTGCTATACTTCAAGCAATATTCTTGAATAAACCTTTCAATAAATACATAAATGATTATAAATCACTTTTTATGATCATTGTTCTTGAATTCTTGGTATAAAATTTCATTATTTTTATTAAAGATCAAGCATATCTTCTGTTTTATATATGTATGCCCATTTCCTTTGTTTACTTAACTATTCAATTCTTTCCACTGGCATGCAATATTTTATAGTTTTTAAAAAAATATTATCATTCTTATATTGCAGCCACAAGGTATTAGATATTGGAAAAATATGTAAAATATGTTTGAAATCTGACATTCTAAAGTACATTTGTATAATTTAAAAGGGTATTAACTAATTTATCTATATTAGATTTAAAAACACAAGAAGATAAAGTTAAATTGATGACATAAATCAGCTAAATCTACTTATCTCTTCTACATATATTTAACTACTAGATCCAATTAAACTTACAGAAATTTTCTCAGCAAAAGATTTATGATATAGAAAACAACAATAAAACACAAAAAAGAACTCCCTGAAACTATAATTATTGAATAATAATCTCCAATAACATAGCGCTTGGAACTTTCATTGCGTGATGAGCCTTATCATATAAATAACTGATCACTCATTTTGTGTGTATTGCTACATGACGAATAATAAGAAGAAAAAGTATTCCATTACTAATTTAATATTGTTTTCTTGATAAAAAAATGATTAAATGTTTTAACATTGAATGAGCATTGATCAAGTAACAATCAAATTTCAGACTTTATATCGGGCTCCATTGGGTGAAAATTCAAACTGGGAATGAAGAAAACCAAACCACAGAATCACCTTAATATTCCATACTCATTTGTTAATGATCTCCCCAACAATAAAATGTCAAATATATGAATTGCTACATAATGATTACTACTATTTAAACAGCTAAGAGATTGTTCTCAAAATGTATACTTACTGCAGAGTGATTGGTTAGTTTTTTTTTTTTTTGTGAAAGTAATTGAACTACGAATGTTTCAAGCATTGGGATTGGAAGTTACATCTATTAATGTTAATCTACATATATTTTTAATGCAACCATTCATATGATGTTATGCATTAAATGAATATATGAATAATGAAAATTGACATTTGGGAAACTTCCAGGATTATTGTAGTTAAAAAGATAGGTTGAGATAAAATGCAAATCAAGCCATTTACATATTTTTTTATATAATCATGTATTAAAATGTAAAGTTGATTGTAATTTTTTAAAAAAAGTATAAAAATTATTATTTAAATCATTCTATATATAATCAGGAGTAATATGGATTTATTCAAAGTTTTTTAACAATTTTTTTCAATTAAAGAAATTTAAAAATACACTTGACGTATAGTGAGTAATGTATTTATTTATTATGTTCATGACTTAAGGTTTAAATTTAGGTTAAAACATAAAAAAATTCCAGATAAACTGAATATTTCCAAAAAGAGTAGCAATTTTTTTTAGCTAAATAAAAACCAAAGGTGAGCACTACATAACTTTTTGATACTATTAGAATTTTAGATTTGGGTATAATATTCATGCTTCATTTTTATCATAGCAACAAAGCTTCAATTGATTTTCTTTACTTACACTTATAATATTCTTGCAAGAAAAATTCTCATACTAGCTCCATCTACAGTAAACTTGAGTCAATGTGAACAAGATGGAAGTGAATGAAGGGAAATGTTTCTGGAAGTATATTATAAATATAAGCAAAGATTGCAGCAATAAATTGTTTTTTAACTATAAACCATATTGGGTAAATAGCGAAATTGGACTACAATTAGCATAAAACTGAGATTAATAAATTTCTAAAACAAAACAAGTAAATTGGATTCGATTTAAAACCACTGTAAGAGTTTTTTGAATTTCAGGTTTTTATCTTAATTTACAAAGACGTTAATAATGGTTCAACTTTAAATCCAAAGTTCTTATTGACTAAAACTATAAATTAAAAAATAGCTTGAGAATATGGTTATATTAATACTAGCATCTGGTATCCATTTGGAAAGTGACTTTCAATTTCTTATAGAAATCTTGAGAATCATGTAGATTTTTACAGACAAGGGATTGAATCATTCATTATCTATGGTATGGATTAAAAACTGTTTTGTATTGTATAAATTGGCAGTGTATTTTCATTCCCTTTTCATTATTGATACATTTAACATTCCG
The DNA here is from genome assembly GCA_028023455.1 of Epiperipatus broadwayi. NCBI lineage: Eukaryota > Metazoa > Onychophora > Udeonychophora > Euonychophora > Peripatidae > Epiperipatus > Epiperipatus broadwayi. The sequence continues at coordinate 1,169,407 of JAQFVV010006369.1, read as the reverse complement.
ATGACTTTCATTAATTTTTTACTGACATCTTTCACTTTTGTGTCTTTGCTTAAAGTGGGGTTTTTTTAACAGCTAGTCCTTAGATTTTCTTACTAAATTATAATCAAAATCCTAGATCCACTATCTGTTTCCATGGCAATCAATTTGTCTAATACTTTGAACATCAGAATTATCTTTTTATATTTTTAATATATGTTTTTAATTTCAAAGTGGGATCAATTTTTTATGGTGAATAACCCAATTTATTTTGGTTCTTGATAAATTTCATGATATACATTTTTTGTAAGTAACCCACAACACCATAGTATTTGTAGTGTTCAATGCAGCCATTTTTACTGGAGCCATAACAGGAAACATTTTTATTTCTGGATTTAGGTAATACTTTGTTTTATTTATTTCCATTTTATTCACTTTGTAGATGTTTTAAGTTCTAAATTCCCTCATTTTATTACTAACTCATTCAATTTAAATAGCCTCCTCATATATAATTGCTCTAATAAAGTTGTTTCTAAAGAATTACCATAAAGGCTGCCATTTTCTAATTGTCACTGTGGTTGATTTTATTATTTTTTGAGTTTGTCTCTTCTAGTCTGTTATTTTAATAATGAAGTTTAAGATATATATTTAGATGGTTGGAGACTGAAGTCATATTTACTGTATTGTATAGAAACCTTTCCAAAATACTATTCTCATTAATATTTAATATCACACTAAATTTAAAAAACGTTTTCTTGTTTAGTTATCACCATGTGTAGAAATGTGAATCTGAAAAAAAATTTTTGTTTTTCATCCTGTCACTTTTTTTCTTTGCTCTTTTATTAAATATATTAACAATTATTTTAAAATTAATTTTATTTTTTAATAAATTAAAATTAACTAGTGCTATATGCATAACATCTGATATGCAATGCATAGTATCTGATATACAATACTAAATGTTAATTTTTTATTCATTAAAAAGAAACATTATTTCCAACAAATACCTACACTGAAGGACAAGATCAGGATCTGCTAGCAAAGATTAATTCGTCAGCATGTCTTCTTTCTAATCCTTTACAATAAAGAATTATCTCAGGTATATTATGTTATATATCATTTGTTTTAAAATTTCATAAGGAATGCGATTAAGTTGTCTAGAAAAGTATCTGATTAAAATATAATTCTCAACATTTATATTTTATGATCCTATACAAAAATAAGCATTTGTAAAAGTGTTAAAATGTAATTTTTCTAATTTCTTTTAAAGGTAATACGGCATTCCCTAATATTTGCTCTTTTTGACAATATATATCATTTCACATTTGGTGCTTTAATCCTGAAGATATTGTGCAAAATGTATCTCAATCCAATGGCTTAAAATTCAAAATGATTAAATTTTTAAAAAAATTGTAATTAATGAAATTACTAAGAAGTACAAAATAAAAATATTATACATTGTGAAATAGAGGAAAAACTTTAAAGTTTACAACAATATTGGAATATTTATAAAGTTAATTGTCTTAAAACAATAATGAACTGATATATAATTTGGATAATAAAAAGCTTTTATTTTATATTCAAATCATTGTTCTAGCCATTGCTATACAAATAATATAGTGAACTTAATAAAGATAAGTTCTTTGAACATAAACATGCACTGAACTGAGTTTTGGTACAAAACATGTGGTTATGCAATGAGTGTGATGCTAAAAATGGATTTGGGAATCATGAGAAATATAAAAATGTAATTAATAAAGTTTCTGAATGTATATTTATATAACAGTAAGGAAGATTTGAAAAAAAAAATTAAAAGAAGATAGAAGCCGCTAAATTATGTTTAATGTTAATGCAGTTAATTACATATGTTTGGGTTGTGTAGTTGGCTGTAATATGAAGTTTTAAAGAATGAAATTTATTAATAATATATTAAAACCTGTACAGGAAAACATGTTTAAAAGGAATAAATATTTGAATCTACATCCATCTGATGCTATCCATTTAAAAGTGTTTGCAAGTAGGAAGTTGCATTAAAAAGATGTTCATTTCAGTTGGTGGTTTATTTTGGAGGTGAATTTTTATACACAGCTGCAAAATACTTGAATAAATTATTGTAGGATATATTGACATATGAAAAATGTACAGTTTCTTTATAATTTGAATTTTTTAATATTATTAAACAAGTAAAAATAAGAAAATATTATGGTGCCACTTGATATAAAAAATATATGATACAATTATTAGGTAGAAATCAGTAAAGATTACTGAAACATCATTAATGAAAAAAGAGATTAATTATTATACCAAGAAAGTTTACAAATGATGTTTTAAAGTTTATATATGAAAATATTGTTGCTGGTTATAGAGATGATCTCTATAACATGTATGTTCCCAATATGTAATTATGCATTGTCAGTTTATGAAGAAGAAATCATGAAGTGGAAAAGAAAAATATTGCAGTATAGACTAAATATGTAAATTATGTATTTGCATGTGAAAAAAAGACAGAGTATTTGTAAATTAAAAAATCTTAAATAAATTAATTTGAAATGAAAGCTGGAGTGAATAATAAAACAATAAAATAAGGAGTATAGTTGTAAGAAGATGTGAAAAACATTTTGACTATAATTTGTATTGTTAGATTAAGATATTTTTTTTGCTAAGAGTATTTGACACAATCTGTAGTTTTGATGCTAATAGGATTTGATATTGTACCCATTGGACAACTGATTGAAAATTTTAGAAGAATGTTAAGTGACATCAATAGTAATAAAAATATAAAATAGATATCAATATTCTATGATATAAGAAAATAATATAAGTATTTCTTCTGATTATTATAATATCAATAACCAATAAAATATCACATGGCTCTATCACATAACTTCAGTTTACTCATTACTGTTTCAACATTTTCATCACACATCTATGTTATTAAACCATTAAAAATCACATGATCATTTTTTCTGCTTACACAAGCTGTTTCCACAGAGGCTAAACTCTCCATACAGTAGTGCCACATATTGCAAGCCAGAGTAAGGTGCAGTGCTCTCAGATTCAAGGCTCTTCATTGATGAAAGCCACTAGCTAGAAACTAGTCTGGAATATTGGATGAGTAGGCACTAGATAGGGATATCATGCACAAACCTTCTTGCATCTATTGATTACTCTGGCTTGCACTGAATGCTACTACTGTATGGAGAGTTTAGCCTCTGTGTACACATCTGTTACCTACTGTAGGATTTAGTCACTAATGGATATCAGATGTTAGTGTTTAGTAAATCTTTATCCAATACAGACCTATCCAATATTCTCAGACTACTTTCAAGTTTATCACTTTCATCATTTAGAAGCTTTGAATCTTGGAAATAGTACATTTGGACTTTAAATGTAATGTCTGGAAGCCAATATTTACCTCTCTTTTTAACTATCAAGCCATCACACTAAATTGAAAAACATATTTCAAATTTGTTGACTTGATTGTGTAAACATATATATCTGCAAAAAATTCAGTATCTATATATTATGATGTCCTTAGTTTTTTAGCAAATATAGGTGCTTTTCTCTTGTGGCCAGAATTAGTATAAAACCAATAAATTATCACATGATTCTATCATGTTTTCAGCTTGCACATTGCTTTTAAGCAGCATAATTTTTTCTTCATACTCCTATATGATTATAGAAACAAATTGGCTTAAATTCAAAGCATTTATGTTTTTCAATTTGAGATCATAGCTTTATAGTTAAAAAAGAAAGATAAATGATCATTGCTAGATGGACGACACATTAAACCCTAAAAGTCCAAGTGTACTGATTCACAATCTAAGTTCCTCACTGAAGTAAATCATCAGCTTGAGACTACTCTGAAGACATTAGATAGAAAAACACTGAATAGGGATTTAAAGAACTATCATCTGGAAACAATTAATTACTAAAGTTTACAATGGGTGATATAGAGGTGTAAAAATAATAAGCTGGTCATGTGATATTTTATCGATTTTATAACAATTGTGGTTAATAGATAAGGGTATGTACAGTTTTTAAAAACTAAGGACACCATAATTTATAGATTTTGAACTAGTTTCAGATATATATGACTATACAAGCAAGTTGACTTGGATTGGAAACATTTGTATGTTTTTAAATATGGGCTGATAGTTTGAATGTTAAAAAGAGATGTGGTTTATAGAAGTCCAAGTGTATTGTTGCAATATCCAAAGCTCCTCAATGATGAAAACTTGAAACTAGTCTGAGAATATTAGATAAAAACATACTGGATAGGGATATATTAAGCATTCATCTGGTATCTATGAATTATTAAAGCTTTCAGTAGGTATAGCATAGAAGTGTGAAGAAAAACTATTAGGTGGCACATAGTGTATTAACTAATATGAATAGGCTTCTTAATAATTCTAAAAATGCAATTGATTAGTGACTTCACAGTATCATTGATGAGAAACATAAAAGTAATATAATATATACAATTATTTGTCTTTGTGGGATAGTTTTAAGGAAAAGAAATTGTCATACAAGAGAGTTAAAGCAAAAAAAAAAAAATAATAATGTTCAAACATCCGTATTTATTGATCATAAATTTTTATGTAGCGGACAATTTGTATTTGATTTAGATAATGTAAAAAACTGCAGGAAAAAAAGAATACTAAAAAATGACAGAATCTATTATTTTTAACAGGGAAAATAATTTGCTAAATAAACAAGATGCTAATGCTAAAATTCATGTATTATGGGAATTAATTGTAACCATTAGACGAGAAAAGGTAATTGAAAAATATTACGTGTCAATAATTGAAATAATTTATGCAATTTGTTTATTACTTAATAATTTGTAAAATTTTATCTTGCCAGTATTTGTTTACTAATGTATTTCATATATTGATTGCAATTTAAGATTAGTAACAAGCTTTTTTTAAATAAATGTTTCAAGTGATAGTATTTCAATAGCTATACCTAAAACTAAAAATAAGATTCATCATCATCATCATCAACCATTGTCAATCCGCTGCAGGATGAAAGTCTCTCCAAGTTCAATCCATCTTTTCCTATCTTTAGCTTCCCTTCTCCACATCACCCCTGCACATTTTCTTATTTCATCCATTCATCTCACATGTGGTCTCTTTCTGGGTCTTTTACAATCTCTTGGAATCCAGTTTAAAATTTCAATTGTCCATCTATTATCATCTCTCTTCTAACAATATGTCCAGCCTAACTCCACTTCAGTCTTTTAATTTTTTCAATGAGGTCAGTAACACCTGTTTATTCTCTTACCCATACATTGCATTTTCGATCCCTTCTTGTTACTCCTAACATGCATCTCTCCATACTTCTTTGGGTGGTCTGAAGTCTCTGTATTGCTCTTCTATTAAGTATCCAAGTCTCAGATCCATAAGTAAGAACTGGCAAAACACATTTATTAAAAACCTTCCTTTTCAAACACATAGGCATATTTCCTTTTAGTATCAAGTTATTTCTACCAAAAGCACTCCAACCAAGTTTAATTCTATGGTTAATTTCATCCATTATATTTCCATTTGTATTAATAATCTGACCAAGGTATTTGTAACAGTTAACTTCTTCTAACTCATCATAATCAATCTTTATTTTCATATTTTGAGAAAATCTATTAAACATTACTTTAGTCTTTTTAACATTTATCTTTAATCCTACTTTCCTACTTTCATCTGATAACTCCTGCAACATTTCCTGTAGCTCTAAAGCATTATTTGCAAAAACAACTACATCATCTGCAAAATCTAAATGACTTAAATAATTTCCATTTACTTTCACTCCTTTAGTTTCCCATTTTAATCCACAAAATACTTCTTGTAGCACTGCTGTAAAAAGTTTAGGAGATATGGAGTCACCCTGTCTTACACCCTTTTCAATGTTGATTTTCCTACTATCATTATGTAATCTAATTGTTGCTGTTGCATTTTTATAAATATTCTTCAAAATATGACAATATCCTGGATCTACACCTTGATGATCCAATGCTTTAATCACTGAAGAAATGTTTATAGAATCAAATGCCTTTTCATAGTCTATAAATCCTAAGCATAATGGCAACTCATATTCATTTATCCTTTCTATAATTTCTCTCAATACCTGGATATGATCTACTGTACTAAAACCACTTTTAAATCCAGCTTGTTCTCTTGGTTGGTGGAAATCCAGTGTTTTCTGTAGAGGAGTTGTAATTATCTTAGTAAAAATTTTGTATAAAACTGATAAAAGACTGATAGGTCTGTAATTTCTAATATCTTCTTTATCACCTTTTTTAAATATTAATATTAATACTGCATTCTTCCAATCATCTGGTACATCTTTATCATTTAGACATTTGGTATATAACTTTGCTAAAATTGTTTCTATTTCTTCACCTGCTTCTTTTAACATATCAATTACAATTCTATCATTACCTGGAGCCTTCCCTTTCTTCATAAATTTAATTGCATGTCTCACTTCCTCATTCAAAATTCTGGGCAATTCGGAAGATGTAATATGTATAGGAGGCACTTGTTCTTTATTACTATATAATTCTTGATAGAAGTTTTCTACCAATTTCATGATGTCATCTCTCTTTTTAGTAATAATGCCAGATTTTTTTCTTATTGCAGATATAAATTTCCTACCAATACCAAAATGTTGCTTTAGACTCTTTAGACTTTTATTCTCTTCTACAGCTTTCCTTGCTAGTTCACAATTATACTTTCTTATATCGTTTTCAACTCTTTTCCGCACCATTTTACAAAATTTGAGATATTCAATCTTTTTTAATGCATCATTGCTATATATCCTCATATTTCTTCTTTCCTTCATAAATTCTCTAGTCTCAGTAAAAATTTTATTGGTCAATTGTTGCTTTTTTCTACCAGCTATCTTTGTTGCAGTTTTTAAAAGTGTATCACTTATTTTCCTATTAATGTCATTTAAATCTGAATCATGTTCAAAATCTACTAATACTTGAAACCGATTTGTAAGTTCTAATTTAAACTCATTAGAATGTTTCTGAAGATTAGGAATATCAACTGTAAATATTGTTTTCCTTAATAATTTTTGTCTCTCTAGTTTTACATTAACATATATCTTACATCTTACTAATCGGTGATCACTTCCTGTGTTAAATTTATTAAGAACATTACAATCTTGAAATATGTATTTTCGGTTAGTCAAAATATAATCCAATTCTGCTGTACCTTCATTTGGATGCTTCCATGTTCATTTCCTTTTAACATTTTTCTCAAAAAAAGAATTCATAATATAAAGTTTTTCTTTTTCTGCAAACTCCACAAGTCTATGTCCTCTCTCATTTCTATTACCATAACCAAAATTACCTACAGCATTTTCATCTTTCATTTGTTTACCAATTCTAGCATTAAAGTCTCCCATAACAATTTTAAAATGTTGTTTACTCTGATCAAAAGCCTTTTGTACATCCACATAAAAATCTTCTATAACTTCATCACTATGAGAACTTATTGGGGCATAAACCTGAATTATCTGCATTTGGTATCTGCTATTAAGTTGTAATACTAATCTTGTCACTCTGTCTGATACACCATCAATCTCCACAATGTTATTCTTCCATTTTTTATTTATAATGAATCCTACTCCACTTGTATTTCCAATATTTGTGCCTTTATAGTAGAGTATATGTCCACTTTTTAATTCAATTGTTTCTTCACCTTTTTTTCTAACTTCACAAAGTCCAATAATGTCCCATTTAATATAAGACAGTTCTTCTTCTAACTCTTGCAATCTTCCTTCACTTGAAAGTGATCTGCAGTTATAAGTACCTAAATAAAAAGTCGTCATTAAATGGCAGCCTGCGTTCGCAATCAGGGGATTCTTAGCACCCTCCGCCTTCGGCCACCAACCGTTGCCTTGGTTGGTGACTTTACAACCTCCTGGCCATGATTTATTTTTGTCTGTCATGATTGTATATATTGAAAAAATATTCTTAAACTCGGAGGTAAAAAGCCAATAAACTCACCACGCTGGCTAATGCGTGTTGGTGAGCAGCCCATCCATGTTCGTATACTATATAAATAATCACATAGTAATAACAGCTGCAACGACAAGAACGTATGGAATGGACATTAGGAATTTGCCCTGCTCGGTTTCTTTAAGACCTCCAAGAGGAATCAAAGGGTCTCCTTTCAGTTAATAGCAAACTCCTTTCTGCAGCCAAAAAAAAAAAAAAATAAAGATTATAAAAGATTAAATATTTTTAGAAATCAAGCGTTGGTGGTCGAGAGGTCAGCACAGCTGCCTTATAAGCAGTTGTCCCGGGTTAGCGGATTCGCTTCCCGGCCGATGCTATGACACATAAAAAAAAATATTATTTAGAATAAACAATTAAAAATGAGCTAAAGTCTGCTTCCAAAAATACTAGCCATTAGTTTACAGTTCCATGTATATATATTAGAACGATGTATTCCAGAAATTGAATTGTCATATTTTGAATATAGCTTGAACATACTTATATGTAATTCATGACTGATAGTTTAAATTCAGGCCAAATAAAACAAACTTTTTAATATTTTTAAATAGGCTTAAAATGTTTCTTTCTAGTAGATAGGTTTAGTTGACTATCCAATTATTGTTTGATAATTGGAAACCTAATAGTTCTTAGCTAGAAAGCAAAATAAAAGTAGGTTTCCACTACCATCACCAGCACCCAATAGTTGCCAAACTCATCTTTCACTTCTCATTTATGAGTAGGAGGGACCATTGAAAAAAAAAACTTGGACCTGCAATGGGTTAGTTAAAGGTTATTTTGTCTGTATATACTGTTAATCTTAAATACATTTAAAATTTTTGGTATTTTCTTACTGATGAAATACATTATATATTTACAGTTTCCAAAAATAAAAATTAGAATAAGTATTTTCTATGATAATAAAACAAAATAAATCTGGCTTACAAAACATTTTAAATAGTCAAATTTATCAATTTTTCCTTTTAAAAATGATTGGAAAAAAGAAAAAAAAAAATTAGAATGCAAATCCATTAACAATTTCACTCTATTCAAATGAAGATTGATTTTTTAAAAAGGATTTTAAATATATTTTTAGAATAAACAAATAATGTAAATATTTTAAAGAATAAAAGATAAATATTAATTTGATAGGCGTAATATTATTGGAAATTATTTTCTTTCTGTCAATAAACTTTAAAATGATGGGAAATCACATTTTTTAATGATTAATTTAACCTTTTCTCATTTTATGTATTTTATTGTTACTAATGATAAATTAGACTACGATATAAAATTTCAGTCCAAAAATTTCATGATGTTAGAAAACATGTACAATTAGGAACTTCTTATTATCACTGGGATCAAGTTTACCCATGGATCTCTTTTCTATGGGTACTTTTCTAAGTGAAGATGGATTGGAATATACTGATCAAATCTCATTCTATCATGTTGACAGTTAAACATTATCCACCCTCACCAAACAACAGTCAGCATTCATTTAATTATTATTAATAATAATTAATCTATATTAAAAATATTTGAGTAGATTCTTAATGCTTTTTTTTTCTAACTCACACAAAAAAAATAAGTGTAATCCACTCTACAGATTTTTATAGCTTTATGGATACAAACCTCATTCTAAATATTTAAAAAAAACATGTTTTTTATTAGGTTTTGAAAACTACTACTGGAGAAAATATGATAAAAACTTTTTTTTTATGTGTCAAAGCATCGGCCAGGAAACGAACCCATGAACCCGGGATAACTGCTTGTAAGGCAGCTGTGCTGACCACTCATCCACCAATACTTAACATATGATAAGAACTTCTTTCTTACATAAAAATGTGTAGAACTAATATGATCTGTGGCTGATCCTACTGGAATTAAAAATTTCATTGAAACTATTCAATTTGTGATAATTATAGTAGTTATTTTGTAAATTATGAATAACAACTACAAACAAAATTTAGGCCCCCAAATTAACATTCATTGATTAGAATTTGTAGAATGGTAATAAGTAAACTATTTCTATCACTCCTTTACCCAAAATCAATACAATTGTCTAATAAGATATACTTTACTTTCTAAACATCTTAGCCTATTATCTGCTGCCTATTTTGTATTTGATCCTGCTATCACCCAAAAAACTATTTATCCTTTAATTTCTTGAACATTACTGCTTATAAGTCTCATTTTGTATTCCATGTATATTTTACCTTATCAATTATCATATGATAATGTATATGTTTTTAAGTCAAATAAACTTTTAATAATAAATAAGTCATAACGGTAACTGAATAAAGAGTAAAATGAGTCCATGCACACAACATAACATGTATGAGTAGATAATATACAACATGATACTTCTATAGCACAAGGCAGGAATTGGTAAAAACTGTTTTGTAGGCACAATGCACACTATATAACATTTAAACTGGGTTGTTATATGATCATCAATAGTTTATTTTGATGATATTTAAAATTATTGATGAGTGCTATTTCAAATTTATATGTTTCCAAAAGTATTACCAGAAAAAATTGTAGTTGAGAGAGCAAATGACTTTCTAAAATTATACTTTACAGTCTACATTCCCTTAAAAAATGTTTCTTACAGAAAAAAAAATACTCGTAACAATAGATTTCATGAAAAAATTATAAAAGGTAGCTTTTCTTAAAGTATTAACTAAACCAGCTTATCATTGCAAATAATGTTCTTAAATTATAACAATTTTAATAATCCTTTAAATAAACAATGGATATTTAATATATAGTGTTGAGAAAGTTACTTTATGGAGAAATTAAGTCTGATATACAAACTATAACAATAATTCATAAATGGAAACCAATAGAATTATTACTATTGTTTCCTTATTGGAATTAGTTTCTCCATAAGATATTACATTCTCAGAAATATATATTTATCATCTATTGTTTATTTATGAGCTTATTAAAATTATTAGAGTTTAAATCTTTAACATTATTTGAAGTTGTAAACTAACTTGATCAATACTTTAAAAATATTGCTGCTAATATAACATTTTAACTTTTTTGAATGTCAATGTTCTTACCATAAAACAATATGGCGGATAAACATGAATCATTTTTGAACACTTTTATTTAATTAGAAATTTTGTTTTGTTTAGGATAAATTTTGTAATTGAAACTTAACATACTTTGATCAAATGGATTTCCTTTAAATTTTATAAATATTTAAAAATCAACAACAATGTGATATGCCAATGAAATATTTTAGAATTGTCCAGTGGTGTTTGGTATGATTCAGCAAGTTTTCATTAATGCTCATTAGAGGGTGATATATTTTTAAAGATTTGTATTTAAAAATAATATATATATATATTATAATAAAATCTTTAATGTTCACTAAAATGTCAAAAAATAATTTCTTCAACTACAATTAAGATTTTTATATTTAATTTGGAATAAAAGCATGTGGTATCCAAAAAGTGATTGAATTAATTTACGGACACTCCACACTTATCCCAATTATAGTTGAAGAAAACAATTATTTTTTATATTTTTAGCACACAGTATATAAAAGCTTTTGTTATAAAATATATTTTTATACATTGCAATGATAATATATGCTACTAATATTTGATCTAAATATATAAGAAAACATAAAATATTCATGAATTAATTCAGTCTAGGGGAATATGAATACGAAATGGTAGACCACATATATGGTGGAGTGACTATACATTTTTTACCTTTTTATTCACTAATCTCCAATAGTCACAGATAATGATCAGACTGCACACACACAAGGAGAAAAACTTTATGCAGATTTCTGGCCATTATAATGTTTTTAATTTTTTAGCATTTGGATATTTTTTGTAATTATTCCTATTTATTCATCAATTGAATTAGCAATGATTCAAGAAAATGGATATTATTTAAAAGTCTGTTGAAATGTCTCTATTGAACTCTGTCTTGTAGAAAATTCTTGTGGTTTGAGCATTCAAATTACTTTTTAGATAAAATGATATATTTTCAGATTATAGCCATTGTTTATATACAAGTTTATTGAAATTTTAAAAATTTAAATCTTAAATCTTATTTGAAACTGTAAACTGGCTTGATTAATCCTTTAAAGAGATTGTATTTGGTATAAAGTTTCACTGCAAATATTTATTATATAACAGCATGGTAGTTGAATAAGAATGAGTCATTTTTTGTCAGACTAATGAATTAGCATTGATTAAAAAAAATGAGAATTATTTGCAAGTTTGTTAAAATGACTCTATTGGGATCTGACTTGTGAATCATTATTATGGTTTGCACACCCCTTATTTGTCAATTTATTAAACTTATTAATCAAACTATATATGTGTTCAAATGCATTAATATCTAGTCACCCATATCAGTCCTCAAAAAGAAACCTAAACTACCTAATTGCTATACAATATTTACTACTGAAACTGGGACTTAAAATGACCATATATATATATATATTAATCCTACCACTATACATAGTTATCTTCAGTCCACCTGAATGTTTGCCATTATGTTGACATAAGGGCGTGAAAAATGATATTGTTGATAGTTATATCTGATGAAGTGTGGAATAAAATACTATACAGTGATGATTTAATTATTGGCTTCTATGTTTTTTAGGTATATTTCCTGCTCTGTATGGTTAAGCACAGAGGTAGAGTGCCAGACTCTGGAGCCTGATGGATTCCATCCAGCTCTGACCTTTCCTGGGTTAAAACTTTTTTTATGAACTCCCAAGCAATAAATCCATTTGATTATTTATTTAGTTTTGAATATGTTATATATGTTTGCATACATTACATATATCCGAGTGTTTTCATTACTGCATATACATACACATATAAAGAATTACCCAGCCACAACATTGATTACCAAAACATGCTAATTATTTACAATTGCTTAGCAACAGCTAGAAAAAGATGATCATTTTAGTCTAATCATGATTTCTCTATTCAGTTTATATTCCTATCAGAAAGTAATAGCACTGAATCATTAGTAACAGTAGTTTTGTATTGTATTCCACACCCTTGGTACAATTCTTATATATATATATATATATATATATATATATATATATATATATATAGAAATGGAATAGACGTACATAAACCTTCTATACTTATGGCATAGTTCAAATACAGACTTAGTTAAATCTTATTTTTTAAAACGTTATAATCAGTTAACCATTTTTCCTTAAGATACCATCCAAAATTGGTTGAGAAATGGATATCTAGTTATTCTTAACCAGAAAATAAACAATGGTGATATTATACTCAAACTTTCATCACCTGGTGACTATAAAGTTTGATGAGAAATGTCTTCTTTATTCTTCTTCTATGAAAAGATGACTAAAGATATCAAGAGCTCTGCAATGACCTTTCTTAAGTGTCATTATCTTTCATGTATACATACGATAACATTTTAAAACTAGTTAAGAATTCCCAGACAAGTTTGAGATTTTTTTATTTTACTTATTACTACAACTATCCAAATATTGACTTGTGGAATGAGTATTTGGTTTCTTAATAAGAGGAACAAATGATGATGGCAAACCATAAAAACCTCACTGTCAATGGTTGACTACCCTCTGTAGAGTTGTATTTTCTTCTACATAATTCCTCTCTGAAAAGTTGTGGAAAAGACATTTGCTATTTATGGCATTCATTGAATTCAACAAATAATACTTCATGTTTTATATGTGAATATGCACATACATAACAAGTAAAAATAAAAAAAAAATTTCCACAGGTTAATTTTGCCACTTCTGGTCTAGATATCAGTTTACATGTCTAAGCCAGGGATAGCAAAATTATGGCACTAAAAAACTTTGCATCACAATCAATAACATTCTGTATAGGTTAGTGTGATGATATAATAACAGATTCAAGAATTAAATTTTTTTGCGAAAAGTAATAGATTGACCAATTAAACTTGCTCTTTTAAAAATGGATCATATGACCATTTATAAGCAATTATCCATATCATTAATTTTTTAGTTAGATTTCCTATTTGAAGACATGTATTCCAGAGGTGGATTCTCTATCCTATAGAAGGGCTACAAATTTGAGGTAAGGAGATCAAAATTCTGGATGGAATATATTACTTAGTCTTTCTATATGTTTTTTGTGCATGGATAGGGAAGGGATTATTTAATCTTAGTGAAGTTGATTACAATATCAATAAGTCTTTTTTGCTAATGAACATGGGAAAAATTGACTGATAATAGTTATCTATTTTCTCTGCCCATCAATTTATGTTAACATCTTATCATAATAAATTGCATTAGCATATTTCTATATTAAAAATAGTTGCATCTAATGTTAAAATAATCAATGATTAATTGCTCAGAAGGTCATGTGATGTTTGAGCGCCAGAAATAACATGTTAAGGAGTCAGGTGACATTCTAATATTAGTACAGAAAGGTTGAGCTTCAATTAGATATTTTTAATTCTCAAGCCATTCATCTTATCACTGCACAAAGCCAAGAAATAAAATAAAATTAGTCATTTCGGAAGTCTTATGATGTTCGTACGCAGAAAATGACTAAATGAGCTGCGATCCAGGAACGTTTAACTCAAAAGTTCGCGACTTATCGCCGCAGTCTTACGATCAATTTCGCACTCGCATGTGTGTTAAGATTTTAGAATCATTTTGCGTAACTAAAATAAATATTAAACTATTGTAACTAATTTTTTTCATAATCATTTACTTTTATCAAGCATCGATTTTTATTTTTAATAACAGATATGAATTATGAATAGATTGAATTAAAATTTCAATCAATAATGTTTGAAGGTGAATTTAAAATTCAAATTAAAAAATATTATACATATACACATTTTTTTTTTTTATCTAGTGGTGTTATGTTTTATGCTTCCTCTTCACCTTCTGCCTTTACTACAGGAATGCCATCTAGCTTTTTTAAATTTGGTAATTTTTTGGTCACTTGATCGCGCCAATCTCCGTCGGATGCGTGCTTTTCTTCCAATGGATTTCCCACAAAAACTAAATCTTCTAAACAAATTAATTCACACAATTTTATAAATTCTTCCCATTGTTTTACTAAATTGTTGGACATATACAAAACTCGTAATTTCTTTAGTCCCGAAATACCTTTAAGTTTTTCTATCTGATTATATGAAATCCACAGTTCTTCTAAATTTTCACCAATAGCTTCCAAACCAGTAAACGCTTTAATATTATTCCTACCAAGAGATAAAATTTTCAAGTTTTTTAAATTATTCAGATTAGTAATTTTTTCAATGCTGTTCGTAGATAGCGAAAGCTTTTCACAGTTTACAAGCGCATTCAAAGAAGCGTCCATTCTGTCAATAGGAGGGATAATCCCGACCAAGCGAACTTCTTTAGCTTCAGAAGCTTTTTGACCCGCTTTTTCTTCCCATTTAAGTAGCGCTTCTTTTAAAGGAGTTCCTTTAGACATTATTTACTAATTAGAAAAAAATAAAAAAATTTAAGCAATGCCATCTAAATAACGAGATTTGGAAAAACAAACTTCCGCGTTTCTGGTTGCTAACCCGAACAATGTAAACAGCAACGAGAAAGTTTAGTCAAACACTTGTAGATTACGTTTAATCTAAAATGCTTTTGAATGTTTTTTTTTTAAATATATAAATTAATTAAAGTTTAATATAACTCATACAATTCCGCATCTTTAAACAATACATTTTATTTTTTAAATAAATTAATAAATTTGAATTATTTTAGTCAACTTATCTTTGAAGATTTACCATAGAATTTTAATAAACGGATTTTTAATTACAATCAATGTCAAATTCCTTGCCATTAATTTTTTCCTACAAAGTGCTCAGTACAAATGCACCGTGTGTCCTATGTCAGAGAATTGATGAGAACATGGAACATTTCCTATTGAAATGTCCCTGTCTCCAAACATATCGTACTATTATTGCAGTTATTGCCCTTCATGTGTGCGTGCACAAACACCACTCAACTTTATTGATAAAAAATAGAGACCTTTTTCTTGACATAAGAAAAACGACCTTCACTCTTTTCTCTCTCTGATTCATAAGATGCTTGTGATCTTTAATACCATATCTTGTCATTATAAAATACTCTTTTTAAATAATTTTGGTAAAATAAAAATAAAAGATCAAGTTCATGCATCAACAGATGTTTTTTTGTAGCTCCCTGGAGTTTGGTTTCATTTATAACATCACAATGACTTTGAAAAAAGACTAGACAAAATTTGTTATTATATAATACAGCATATTAATATAAAAAATATATAATTCAGTAAAATCGTTAGAAAAGTTATTAAAAGTGAAGGCGAACTGTGGAATCAAAACCTGTAAGAATAGAAGACTTTCACATAAAATGCAGTTTGGCCATTGGCTTGAAGAATCTATCAAGCGAATGTAAGGATTAAGGGCAATTTTCTGTGGTAGTCAATTTTAAGGCATCAATCTTAAACATTCAGATACTTCATAGGACAGATTCACTTGTTTGAAACCAGTCTGTCCACGGTTTAAAAGGCCAGAAAGGTATTACATTATTAAACTTGTATAGTTCAACTGTGGATAAAAAAAAAGTTTTTTAACCCAGTATTAGAGCTCAAAGATTGTCTACAACATGCTCATTGTGTGTGTTTTATAAAAATGTTTCATATAAAAAGCTATCTTCTTTTATCAATCAATTTTTCTAAGATTTAAATATCTTTCTAGTGAATTCATATATATCATGATATGTTAAAAAATAAGACAATTTCAATTTGGTTGTGTTTTAAGTGAGTTTTTAAGATCTAATTACAACAATTATTTATATATTCATTTTTCTGATTATTCAAGTAATTTCCAAAAGTTCATCAGAAAAATATTAGTAATATTCTTGTCCAACTTTCAAATCTTCAGAGAGCTACAAATGCAATATAAACAATTCTGGTCTTCATTTTTAAAGATAGGATTCTGCATCTTAGTAAACATCATTTTTAGAGTTTTCATTGCAATTCTTTCCATTTATAATTTAAAATAAATCTCTTCTGAATCCCTTGCCATTGATTTATGATTGAAAAGAGGCAAATAATGATCACCACCTACACTCCAGCAAATGAAACATATGACCTTGGGAGCAGTAAACCATTGTTTGATAGTTGCACACAGTTGGTTCCACCATTGTCACTTCTGAAGCTTGAAATTTATATGCATCATATACCAATAGCATTTGCTTATGGTCTTTGCATTAATACTTGTCTGACCAAAACAGGTTATTCTGAGATTTTATATAGCAGTTAAAAATTGCTAGCTTCATCATTTTTCAAACTACAATTGAATAGATAAGTAGGATTTGCATGGTCTAGTTACTTAGAAAAAAAATCATATATTTGCTTAGATTCTCAGATACTACAAAATTATGGCTCATAATTTGGATTTGAAATTAAATCACAGACATAACTTCAGATGTGCTAACAATTTTATTACAAGTCATTCCTATTATAGTATTAAATTATTAATTGTAAAAATATCTCATCTATATTAGAATTCTTTAAACAAAATTCATTTATTTTTATATCTTGCATTAATATATTCTCAAAAACATCTACCACCTAATTTACTGTACATGATAACTTCTAAGGATTTTGGTATTAAACTTCTAACAGTGAGTAAGTTATTTAACATGTATCTAATTTTATAATGAAGCAATGCTAATTAATATGTAATTATTTAAAAGGTAAATTGTCCAATTGCTATCTATATTGCATTTAATTGAACATCTCACTCATGCCCCTGTCTAATTTCTTAAGATTAAGAACTATCTAGATTGATTGGCTGGAAAAAAACTCTCATCTTAGTGGGAATTCTTTCTTTACCTGATAAAAAAACTGTATATGCTTTGGACTTGAATTCAAGATCATGTAGGGGAGAAAAAAACTCATACAAAATAAATTCTCCAAAATATAGTTACTGTAGTTTAAATATATGTTGAAAATCATAAGTTTTATAAAGACACTTTTAAAAACGAAGACAAAGTATCTTAAATGAATTGTTTTGAATCCTCTCTTACAATGTTGTAGACATGTGAAGAAGATATTATTCATTTAATTTAATCAAATGTGAGATGTTCATAGTTCTTAAGAATAGAGAGATAGATACTCACTTACCAATCAATATGGTTTGTGAACTACTTTGACTAAGATCAAGCTATTCAAAACACAATTTAAAAATTCTTTGGAAATTTTACACTCACTTGAAAAAAATTTTAAGTTTCACCTGAATTTGAATCCAATACCATTAACATATTATGTGGATATACTAACTTCTGTATCCTAAGCCTTTTCATAATTTGTGCATATATATATACCCACGTACAAAATCAGAAATTGGTGATTTTTCGGACTGAGAAAACTAGTTAAATAAAACGTATCAAGAAATAATTTAAAATTAATAATAAATATTTTTTTAAAATTTTAAATGAATATTAAAATTTATTTATTTATAATAAAAAATATGAATTGACACATCCCTGTACGGAGGACTTGAGATGTTTATGTTCCTGTCGCTTGAACTTGTCATGACCTCCTAAGCAACAAAACATTTGTGATATTATTACTTGAACAAATATTAAAAAATGCAGCTATTTTCAGTTTTTATTAATTCAAACTAAACTTCCAACAAGAACATCTAAGATAACTTTCTATTTTAACATCAATATTTAGTAAGGGTTAATGGCAAAGTACAAGAGCTACTTTATTTTGCATTTCTGAGAAAGTTTCAAATGTTTTTATTTTTTGCCCCTTTTATATTTTTTTATTGTTACTTTTTAGGTATTTTTAATCTTTTTTTCATTCACGAAGACATTTTAAAAAGAGGAAGGCATTTTGAATAGATATGTCATTTGTAAAGAATCACCTTCCATTAAACTATCTCCTTTAAATGATTTCTTAAATTTGTTTTCCTTTCCAGGATATGCATTAAGGCAGTGCTTGCTTGGTTATATCGAAGTAGGAGATACTTTACGACAAAATCAATATAATCTACTACTACATTGGTTAACCTGAGCTAAGTAAAATGTACAAAACTAAAATAATGAATTTTTTTCTTCATATATATATGTATGTTGAATTTTCAATTATTTATGGAATGCATTTTCCCCTCATTGAATTTAAACCCTCTAAGGTATATAGTTAAATTATTCAAAAGTTTGAAAGAATACATCATCTTACCCACAACCAGGGCCACTGCATGTGGGTGTGCAGATTGGGTGGAGTACAAGGCATTTCATCAATAGTGACACCATATCACTGTGACAGTTAATACAGTTTATATGTAAATGAAAACGTTTAGGTTTTTGAATCAATTTTATTTAAATATCCTAATTCATATAAATATTAATAATTAATTTAAAATTAACTTATTTAAAAATATTATCTCCTATTATTTATTGTAATTCTGCAATATATTGGACAATAGTCATATAATAGGTAATTAATTACATTTATCAGTCACATTTTATAGTTCATAGTATAATGTCTGTAATTAGAGAGGATTTGTTCCCAGACTTTCAAACTCCCTTCAGTCACCCACTCCATATTATACAACTAATACACATGACCACATACATATGAAAAAGATAAACGATCTCCAATGTTAATATTTCATCTGAACCAACACTCATCAGTTGGTCCAGATCAGCATCTTCCATAGATGCATATAATCAGTGCTTGGTTTATATTAACATAAAAAATCTTCAAACTTTAATGGATAGACTTCAATCTTCTCCAGCCATCCATATCATTGAAAATCTGATGATGGTATGTTCAAAGCCTCTGTTTGCCAATTTTGTTGTCATACCCATGTTGACCATAAGTCATTCTGATCTCTCATAGGTAGGACCTTACAATCATTTAATTACACAGAAGAGGGCTGGATAAGATACAAACTGTATCTGTAATATTTAAAATACAAATGTAGTATATATACTTAAACTAGATGTAAGTAAAAGAGATTTGAACCCAGACTTTCAAGCTCTCTTCAATCATCCATTCCAACTTATACATGCTATCATTAGATTTTCAATAATATGGATGGCTGAAGAGTTGAAGAAGACTGATGCTTGTCCATTAAAGTTTGAAGGCTTGCTATCTTAATATAAACCAAGCACTGATTATATATATATATATATGTGTGTGTGTGTGTGAAGGAGATGATGATCCAGACCAACTGATAGTGCTGTTTCAGCATGAAATTTTTATATTAGAGTTCATTTATCTTTTTCATATGTATGTGGTCATATATATGTAGGTTGTATGTGGATGATTGAAGAGTGCTTGAAAGTCTAGGTTCAAATCTCTTCTAATTATATCTAGCTTAAGTATATATACTATACTTGTATTTAAATATTATAATGTATTTGGTAAATCTGAAATCAAAATTTTTTTAATACCAATATTACATTTTTATGTTTTACTATTCTGCTTTTCATTGGATTTGTTACCAAATAGATAACAGTCTAAATTCAAGACAAACAGAATTAGTAAAAACATATAATTTTTTAAAAAGATATTATTACATGCCAGCATATTTAATTCTTAATAAATTTCATTAAACAATATTATAATTTTGTGCCACTGTGTTGATTGTAACAACTACACAACATCACTTGGAAACTCTTTTAAACAGTCACTCTATTGGGAAAGTACCTGAAAAATTCATTACCTATTCTAGCAAAACAAACCAATTGTTGGATTTGGTTTTAGTTATTAAACTTAATCTGTCATGAAACAAACAAAAAGTGCAAGATGTGATAATAGTTTCTAAACATTATCGAATAAACAATATAAGCATGAAAATGTAGCATTTCTTTCCTTAAATAAATGTAATGTAAATCCATAACTCCTAAATATTGAACTGTATAAAATGTATATAATAATGTATATAATATGACTAAGATATACTGAAATAATGAGTCAAAAAATAAATATCATGAAGTAGTGTAAATATTCTATTATTGAATGAATATTTGAGAAGATAACTTAATTACTAGAAAATGTAAGCAAGTTATGCATGAAAGATACTGAATTAAATTAAAAGTAACAAATAAGAACTATTTTAAACAAACTAATTACATGCTGGTTAGAATCGGCCTAAGTAGTGCTAATCATACCCCATAGAAAATTTCTAGAAGTCATTTTACAGCTGTCAAAGTCAGGAGAATTAATACATAAATAAAAAGATAGAAGTGTAAATAATTGTATTATTTGTATATTCTACTTTGTCTTTTGTTAAATAAAATTTTTTAGAATTCTCTTTTTCTAAAAATATACTAATTTTAATTTATGGGATTGAGAACAGTGGAATTTAACTTGCACAAAAGAATATCTCATTCATATGGTGATCCTGTCCACAACCTTGGATATAAACTCATGACATTGGGAGTCTAAGAGTTACGTTAACTTGGGATTTAGTTTTAAATAGTTAGCCCAAAACTAATTCACTGGTGGTCAGAAAATGGGTATCTGCATATTAGTTAGAAAATAAATATCCTACATTAATTGGAGGTGATCATATAATTTTCATTGTTGTAATTGTAACAAAAATATGATTCTAATATTAATGAAATACATATCATACTACTTATATATAATTAGTTGTTGATTTTACTACTATATTATAACTTATGCATAATGGCTAATAATCAGAATCAAAATCTAAACTTAGCTAATTGCAATTTTTATTTAAAATTAAATAATTTATTAACAAAATATACAAACCTAATTAATTTATGCATACAAATAGCTAAAAGTAAAAATTTAATAAAAATACTATATAGTCACTTGTATAGTACAAAATATTATATAAATCAAGAGCAGATTCTCTTCAATCTATTCCAAAGCCAATTATTGGAAGTTTGAGTAATCAATTTAAATAATCAAATGATTATCTTCTAAGAAGACTTCATGAAATTCAAGCACCAGAAAAGATGTTGAATTTTGACTCAGAAGCTTTTAGCACTAAGTCTTTATTCTATAGCTGTACTAAATGATAGGTTTTAGTTAACGTATGTAACTACTGTTGTAATTAAACAATATCTAGAATATTGTTCAATTATTTGATTAAAAAATAATACTAAGGAGAAAATACTTTGTCATGCTTCTTAATTTTACCATCTTCTGATAGATCATCTGAAAAAAGTCAGATAAACTCGAGCTTTATCTGAATAAAATAAATGCTAAATCTGAATTTTTTCTTTGAAAAAGAACTACTAAATATATATTGCTGAGCAAAAAACTTTCTAAAATTCCCTTTAAAGAAACAATGATCAAGATAATAATCACAAGGCTAGAAAAAAAATTTAAATGACTGCTCATTTAATGATCAATAATTGGATCAACTGAAATTTACATTGTTTCAAAATTTTGCACCATCTCTTGGCCATTTTTCATTGTATATTCTTCAATTTATGCTTATTTTATCGTAAATTCATAGCATAATCTAAATTTAAAATGTTAGTTTGGAAAAAATTCACTTTTGACAGTGTTTTTACAAAAAAAAAAAAATTTCTTTGATGTCTATTATATTGTCCACCTTTTTTTACCTTATAAAGTATTGTTAAGCTCTAATTGTCAGCTTTAGCCATTCTTCACCAAGTATTTCTAACTGTCAAAGTCAGAAATCAAACCAAAATGTTTTATGCTTTCGGAATAGATTTTGAACATAAATATTTCTCATAATTTTTTACATTCATAATTAAGTTTTTACATTAATTTATCTGATATCATTTGATTTGAAAAATTTTACAAGAAAAATAATCATAGGAAAGTGAACAATGATTGACCACTATTTAGGACAAGTGAATGATGCTTGACTAATATTTGCATACCAATGACATTCGTGAAAGCTAACTCAACTGCAACTTTTACATATTTATGTATTTTATGATTTTTTTTACATTATATTGTTTAATAATGTAGCTAGATTAATATTTTGATTTAAAATATTTAATTTTAGATGAAGAAAAGACAACAGAAGGGAATATTCCACAATCATAATTTCTAAGGCATGGGAAGACAATGGTAATTTCACATTATAATTGGTTGAAATAATTTTTGTTTACTGCAGGCTAATTTTTTTATGTTTTTCTTATAATTTTCTTTAGTTATTAATGTTATTTTAAATTTTTCATTGTATTTAATCAATTTGAATGTAAAATAATTCAATTTTATAAGCAGTCTAAATGTCTTTTTGATGAATGAAATCACTCATATTTTTACTCAACCTGATCAATAAGTAAACTTGACAGCCAAAGAGTTTGTATAAACCTGAAACATGTTCAGTTTCATCAAAATTCAAATTCTAGATTGTGAGCATTGATAATATGTATAAATAACATAATAACTCTGTCAAATAATGTAAATTACTGTAAACATACAAAATGAGATAATCAGAGCAGAAAAATTCATAAAATATTATTAACACTAATATTATTTTGCCAAGCGCTTTTGGTACATATACCAGACTCATGGCCACATATTGGAAATGAACCATTAACATTCTAGTGCATGCTCAGTGGAACACTTGTGTTGTGCTGATTTTATTTGACTTAATAATAAACCAAGCCTCTTTCAACTTTCTATCATCTGAATCATTACAAACAGTACTGATATTTTGAGGATGAAACTTATGGCTACAAATATTTTCATGATTTGAAAAAGCAAATTAAAATTTTTATTAAAAATTAAAAAACCATTAAAGGTAAGGGGTTTTATACACCCATCATCAAATATTCTTTTAAATTATAAAACGGCTGGATTTAAATGTTTTCTGTATCACAATTTGTATCTGTAAATTTGAAGCAGATAGAAAAAAGAATGATATATTGATGACTTAATAAGGGTGAGATACAAGAAAACTATATTACACAGGCAATCGAGGTTGTTTTATAATAAAGTGAAGTTTAAACAAAAATTGGATATAAAAAATAAAATAACAAAAATTGGATTTCTTTGACTTATGTGCCATCTATAAGTATGAAATTAAAAAGTATAATTGATAAAGATTATAATATAGGATCCCGATCATCTTTGTGTTTGAATAGACTAATATATAATTCAATGGATAGTTTGGAAGAAATGTAAATATGAAGTGGTTTATTCAATTGACTGCAGAGAAATTGGTTGTAATGTTATTTATTATGGTGAAACAAAGGCTACTGCAACAGCATGTTTATCAATATAAAAAAATCTAAAATTGACTCACAAGTTTTGTTTTTTTCAAATCATGGAAATATTTGTGGGCATGAGTTTATTTTAATATTGTTTGTAATGAATTGTACGATAGAAAGAGGCTAAGTTTATTGCTAAATCAAATAACATCACAAGCATGCACTGAAATGTTAACCGTTCAGTTCCAATATGTCAACATGAGTCTGGTACTAAAAGTTATTAGCAAAACAATATCAGTGTTAATATTTTTTGAAATTTTCTGCTCCGGTTATCACATTTTCATAATATGTATGCATATTATTTCTAAAAACTTTATTTTATAGTGAGAATTGTTTTTATTACAAGCTACAAAACACACACAATTTGTATGTTCATGTAGTTAGTTGTCACAGTGTAAAGTGATCTAGTAGGAATTCATAGTGCAGTGCATTAAATGAAATATTAGTAACTTATATAAAACATCAATACTTTTGCACACGAATAATTCTTCCTTTTGGATAAAAATACAATAGTACTAATCTTATATTGTCTTTGTAGAAATTCTAAAATTGATTGAAAATTAAGTAATATTGATGTGTTAGAAAATTTATTTAATCTAGAAAACATGGCAGGGATCTAATTTTACATTTAAAGTAGCATTTCCTACCAAAGGCCTACTTAACGTCTTCACGTTATAACAGTATTGGTTTCAGAATACATGAGTGAATTTTTCAACATTATCACCACCAAGTGCTAATTTGTTTTTGTGTTTGTCATTATAATTATAAAATTAATTATGTTTAATATTTTTGTGTTAATTATGAGTTTTATTTTAAGTAAAAAGTGTTTGTGTTAAAAAGAAAAATTTTTGTGGAATGATGTATTTAGTAATATAAAAAGAAGTCAAAAAAATATATTGCACTTTTGAAATAGAATTTTTATTTATTTAAAAACTTTTAAATAATGTTAACAAAACAATTAATAAAAAATGTGTTTATAAACATTTTGTGAATTGTAATTAAATTTATTATTTATAGAGGTAACAATTTCATCCACAGATTTTTGATGTCTTTATTATTAAGACGGTAAATTGATTTATAGAAATTTAATGTTCTTAAGAGCTCATAAATGCTACATAGAGCACATATTTCAACTTGGTATGTTTTATTATTTACTAAATATATTTGTGGAATGATGCAATGTGTTATATTTTGTTTTTAATGCCCTCTAACTCAATGTAAGATGTTTAATCTAAGCAAAGAGAACATTGCATATAAAATATTTAAAAAAATCGACTCGTCTTTATTACATATAAATAAAACAGGGTTATATAAGTAGAGATAAAAGATTCAGGACAATATATTGCAAAATACTTCATCCCTTTCCCTTGCTTATCAGTCATTTTACTTTAAATAGAAAATGATTAGACCAAGTGAGCAAAGAATATCTAACATAGACTATAAATTTGAATTGCCTTATCAAACAGCTAAATCCATCACGACCAATAACGTTTCTAAAAAAAATTTAAAAGCATTAATCATAAGAATCTTATTGCAGAAATGAATACATTTAATGATAGATTGATGAACTAAAATCATTATTCAAAACAATTTCAGTTCTTTTTAGGACTGGTTCTTTAGATTTAAATCATCTATAGTATTCTATCCCATGGATAAATCCAGAGAGTAGTAATATCACCAATTCAACCATTTTTTCAGTCTATTATCTTCATCATAGAGCTCTTCAATTATACATAACTCTTCCCATCTCTTATATCATCCATCAATGTCAATCTTTTCCATCCTTTCTTTTTGCTCCCACTCACCATTCCCTCAAAAACATCTTGCATTAAACTACACTTTCTCATTAATGTGTCCAATCCAGTTTCTCTTTCTGATTTCCTCACTCTTCTTTTTTCATAATTTCATGTTATTTTATTCATCCAAGTGATATTTTCTATTCTTCTCCATGTCCACATCTCAAAGGCTTTTAATCTGTTGCTAATTTTATTATTTAGATTTAAATAATGTTAGAAAAAAAAATTTGGTTTACAAATGTTTAATTAATTGTTAAAAAAAAAACTGAATTACCTTTTAGTTGTCTTTATAGAATAATAGTAACCTGAAAGTTTTTGCTGAATATATTCATTTAAAATTTTCTTGTAGTTTTTGAAACTGCAAAGACTGTTAGTTAAAGTTGATTAGTAATCTTTACTTAAGAATTCTTACTCCATATAATAAACTTCTGAAATTGTAAACTACCAGGTTGCCCTGAAAATAAGACCAGGTCTTATATTAATATTTGCCCCAAAACTTATTTTCAGTGGATGTCTTATTTTTTCATGTACATCTTTTTACAAAAAGCTGTAAGATTCTTATCTCAGGAGCCCCCCCCCCCCCATTCATTTTTTGTACTTACTGGAATAGTTTTTTTTGCACTCATCTTATCTGGCAATCAGAATATTATTTACATTTACCATTAAATCAAGTGTTAATTAAAGACTTAGGAGACAGGAGTGGAAATAAAAATGATTACAATTAAAAACGGTTTGTCCACACAAAAGCAACAACAAAAAAATGCAAGCACAAAAATTCCGAAAATGTTTTTGTATTTCATACATGAATATTAAATATGTCCATTACAACATATGGCATAATGAATTACACCAATTCATATATGATACAACTATGTCCATCCATTATCAAGTGCACACATTGTAAACACTTTCCAAATTACTTGTAATAGCCCTGCTAGGATATTCTTTTTAAAAACCTTATTTTAAGAGAAAGATTGATGATTTAACTTATGCTAATCTTTGATTATTAAAATCACTTTCGTTATTTTAATAGTCTAATAGGAGGAAAAAAAAATGTTTAAGAAATCAAAGTAATTTTCTTTTATCTTAAATCTTTAAAAGCTACCGTGATAAAACTCTAAAATTAAATCAACCATTCTAAATCTAAGTATTAAAAAATATATAAATGAAATTGTAAATTGTCTGAAATACTGACTAATGGTAGATAACTTATTTATCTTTACAGGTAGAATTAAGTTTGTTTGAAATGGTTGGCATAAAAATATAAAAGAATCATATAATTTATATTACTATTTATTTAAAGCATTAATATCAATAATTTTGTATATTTATACAGTCATTGCTTTATAAATCAATCAACTCCATTGTGTTTTAGTGGGTGAACAAGCTCACTGGCTGATGTTAACTAGGGCTTGTTGTTATAGGCATCCTGAAAAAATCATGATAGGGCTTGTTTTCTAGTTGTCTTATTTTGGGGGAAACAGCACAAATAAATTAAGATGTTAGACCAGTTTCAGGACTCTACTGTTTATCAATAGTACCATGTTTTTAACATAACCCAAGATAATAGAATTACAAAATCTAAATTTACTTGCTTCATTTAAATTTTATATATGAAAAACTACACATACCTATTGGAAATGCTTTGTCCATTAAAATTATATATACAATCCAATTGATGTAATTAGATCCATACAAAGTGCTTTTCAATATTGTTATATTTTCATTAAATTAAATTATAATATACAAATGGATTTGTTTCTTCCACTCCATAGGAAAATTTTATATGACCAGTCACTTAATATAAAGTATTAAGTTGTTAAAAAAGATTACTTTAAAATCTTTTAACCTGAGGTTGTCTCGAATATATAGAAAGACATTATTTCATTAGTTTTAGTTATTGCTTAATACAAAGCTAACTCTGTGATACAACTTAACATATGAAACCTATGCAAAATCTTTGTACATAATTCATTATAGTTTCTCAGTTCAATAGATTAAATCAAATCTCAGCCCAAATTAAATCTACAATTGAGAAATAATTTGTATTGTTTTATCTCCCGCAGTACTTGGTAATATCTCTCTTAATTTGGTATAATATTTAACAAAGTGTATAAGAACAATATATCAACAATCATCTTAGAATAATTAATAATATCTTTATATATAACCTAACAGGGTTTCGTGATGTAAACTGCAATTAACAGCCATACCATGGAGTCAAATCTCAATCAAATAAAACTTTCAGGTTCCAATTAGGCTTTGAATTTTTCAAATCCATAACCAATCAAAAAAATTATTGAATATCAATTAATAAATGGGTATCTATCTAGCATAATTAGCTAGAGGCAGTAATACAAAGATGAAAACATTCAAATGAATACCACCCAGAAATTGGTAATCCTTGTGATAATAAACTTCCTTATATTTTCTATGGAAATGTTGTGTTCTATATAATGAGCAATTTAGACATTTTTGCTTACATATGTTTAGAAAATTGGGATTAACATATCCCAGTCTCTGTATAACCAAGCTAATTAATTTTGTCTTATTGTTATTACAAAGAACACAAGCCATTGATTTATTGCTATATAGTCTTGGAAAGTTGCTCTTTAATGACAAATATTGTTATCCGTGTAGAACTAATTGTATTAGATACTTTACATAAATTTGGGCACTCAAATTCACTAGTTCAGTAGTCTCCATAAAAAAAGTGCACATCTATGAACATTGAATAAAATTTGTTATATGAAAAACTAAACAATTTAATATAATTCTAAATTTTTATTGACTAACTAATTGAATAAGTGCATATACCTTGAATGAGAAGCAAATATATATTCTAACTCTATTATAAACTAACCAAAAATATAATTTGACTATAACATCTGTTGTAATATATTGATTGCACACGTCTTCTGCCTTAAAAATTGCAAAAAAAAAAAATGGTATTGTAGAATAAGGTTTTATATTAAATGGCTATAAAACTAAAAAAAAACAAAAAACAAAGCAAATCTAATTATATCTACCATGCAAACTCTGGTTAGAAGCTTAAATCTAGCATCATTAATAGTCCAATATTTAAATTATCCTCATCCATTGATGTTGATAGCAATTCACGTGTTTCATTAATGAAAATGAAATACTGAATCAATTTCTATTCTGCAAAGAACTTACCAAATATACAATAGACTTTATTAAAGAATTTGTTACTCTTGAAAAAACAACTCAATTATATGTTTCTGCATTTTGTTTACCAGAGAATTTATAGTAATAAATCTGAAATTGGCAGCTTTCAGCACTAACATTTGGAGTAAATACCCTTCTTTCTCTACCTACTTTAGTATTTCTCATTTTCTAACTTTATATTAATATTAAGCACTGAATTTGCAGATACACCTGGGCCTCGTTTTATGCGGTAGATAGGTTCCATAGAAAACCTGCATTAAAAAAAAGCGCCCAAAAATAGACTTAATTTACCTTGAAAAATGGGGTTAGGTGTTGTAATTTTCAGAATTCGCATAAAAGCAAAGCAACAAGAAAAAATTACTTTAAAATTCGCATTTAAAAAATAAGCAAATAAAGTATGACTAATAAAAAATTTCAAATATTTGAAAAAAAATAATACAAGACAAACTTTTTTTATTACTACAGTATTTAATTTTACATTTTTCATACATATGTTATATCATTACCGCTAGCGTTGATTGTAAACTGGTAAAAAATCAGATTCGATGTGATGTATTGTGGCTTCTCCTTAAACGAAGTCAAGAATCTCTCAGCAATTATGCCCAGAGAAACCTGTTAGCCACTTTATTTTTATTCACGATGTACAACTAGCGCCACTTTCAGTCTTGTGCTGTGTTAATGGTTTTCTGTTTCTATATTAAAAAAATGAGATTGCAATCAAAACAAAAAGATTATTTTCACTTTATGAAATCTTCGATTTTTATTTTAAAAATCAAAAAGATTATTTATTTCTGTTATAACAAAATACGTTTTAAAAGTTTAAATTTTTTGAATATTTTTATATGTAAGTATAAATCTATTATTATTTACTCATTAGTATAAATAGGTTATTTACATAAAAGCCAAGTTCTAAATACAGCTTCAAGCCATATTCACGTTAGCTGCTAATATAACGTTATATTTTTGGGAAAAAAAGTATTTCATGTCAAAATAAGTTATTAATAATTTAAATTTCTTGATATCTAATAAATATAGTGAAATATTAAAGATATTAAGAAGAAATATGAATCGCATAACTTCAAAATCGCATTAAAATAATCTGCATAAAATGAGACCCAGGTGTATATAATGTTGAAAACTATCACAAAACTTTCAATGCCCTTAGAGAGCTTGATACTTTAGCTTCAAGAATTATTTCAGAGTATTCCATCTTTTTTTTTCACTGTTTATAACTTGATGTATTAATTCTACCAAATTGATTTCATATCCAGTCATAATTTTCTATATTTAAGGAAGAATAATAATCTGCAATCTTTTTTTGTTCACATTAAATGTTTTAATGCAAATAATTCCTTAAACATTTTTATTAAAGATGCTTGGAGAGTTGATGCTAGACAAAATCAATGAAATATAACATTACCGGGCCGCCGCAACTTTTTTTATACAACAAGGTTTAAACGAATAATTTTTATTTCATTTACATGATTTCTTTATTATTAAACAAATTTTGATATTCATTTTCATTACTTTTTGTGGTTTTTTTGTTGGAACCTGATATTTTTTCAACAAATTTTGCTAATTGTATTTTTTTCTTTTTATCATTTGAAAACTTAGGACCGTTTCACAACGTAAAAGAATTTGTTTGAATCCCACCGCCGAAAAAATAGAATACAATTATTTGCGACTTGTTTAGAACTTAATTCTACCTTTCTTTTATTTTTTTTTGTGTTTTGACTAAATGGTTTTTCTTATTATTATTAATTTTACTTTTTTTTTTTAAACACAACTTGTTATCACTTTGATTTAGATTGTTTGAATTAGCCTTTTTTTTTTGGCTACTGCAAGAAACAGCTTTTTGAGCGGGGGAGGGGGTGGGGAATTCGTACTGTTTATTATTAACAAAAAGGCAACAACAAAAATAGTCAATTATTTTAACAGCGCTGAAAAAAGAGAAGAATCAACTTTGGGACTTGTTTCGAATTTTGATTTCTTTTTGGTGGTTGACGTAATTGTTTTTTTTAATATTAAATCCAAATTTACTTTTGTGTTTTTGCCGATTCAAAAATTCTTTTCAAACACCCATCCCCACCCATACTCGGAAAAAGAATTGTAACCCAAAAGTCAAGAATTTAAGATTTTTTTTTCCTTTTTTTGAAACAACTTTTTCTCACTTTTTACTTTGATTCCTATTTCGTTCGAATTACCTTTTTTTTTTTTTTTAGCCTTCTACAATAAACTGCTTTTGGGGTGGGGTGTATTTCGTAATTTGTTATTCTTAACATAAAGTCAACCAAAGTCGTCATTTATTTTAACCACCTGCAAAAAATTGAATCCAAATACTTGTCAATTTCTAATGAAATAAAAAACAAAAAAAAAAAGGAACACAAACTTTGGACTTTTTAAAATTATTTATTCGATTTTATTGCTGTAATAAAAAGTGGACATTACGTGTGCCTGACAAAATAAATAAAAAAAAACACACAATCTCACACACTTTCTGTACTCGGCAATTTGACTGAAGAAAAGTTTCAAAATTGCACGTTCGTCTCAGATCTTTTAGTGGTCTCGAATATTTTCCGCACCACGCTGAAACGTGACTTAGCACATGAGCTTTGTCGAAGCCTGTTCGAAAATACACTTTGCCAATTTTTTTACATATTAACCTTTTTTTCGGGAAGGGTGGGGACCATATGACAACATTTTTTAAATCGAAATGAAATTACTCTATTACGGAGATTTGAAAAAGTCGTACCACCTTGAAATTTAAACACCCTCAAGCGATACGGTAATCAGCTATGAAAAGAACGAATACGCGTAAAAAGCTTCGAAGCACAAAACAGGCCGTAATATTGTTGTGCGATGTCATGTAAAGCGGCCTAGCTCAATGGGTTAATACAATACGGTAAATGTTGTATTAGCCTGTAAGGCCGTGGCCGTTGAAACGGCATTTTTATGCGTTTTGACACGTAAACAATGCCCCAAGCAGCCATGCCCGGATTTCAGGCTTTTACCCACTTTTCTGTAATATAAGTTGAAATATTTTCATTTTAATACACCAGATATTATTTTCAAGAAATTTTACAAAAAACATTTGGGAAAAAAAAACCTAGTAATTCATTCTAAAGGCATAAAATTCAGCATATCACTTTATTATTAGATAACCAATCCCATTTCAGTGTGCAGGAACACAAAAATTTGGATTGACTTCATAAATATGCAAAGACTTTTTTCCCTTTTTATAAAAGTTATTTCAATTACTCTTTTGATAACTATATATTTTTAATTAGTTTATTTTATTTACAGCATATTTTGCAGTTAATTTTATATTTAAATGTTTTTCTCATAATCAAACATACTCTGAGACTTCATACTATTCAAACTACATAAGATTTTGTCACATGGGCTGTTTTCTTCAGTCTGTATGAGTGAGATTGATCTAACTTTATTAGAAAATTGATTACTAAAAAAAAAAAAAAACCACAAAATATTTTATTTAATCAAAGTTTGTGAAGTTATTTCTAATTATTTGTAAAGTTTAAACTTAAGAAACTTTTTGTATAAAAATGCCAATTGTTAATTTTTTGAAATATACATTTCTGAAATAGAGCTGTGCAGTTTAGTAAAATGGCAGAGTCTGAGCTAAAGATACGACGACGATCAATTCTAATCTGCATACTGTAAATAATAACAAAAACAAATTCTAGATTAAATGAATGGTTCTGTTAAATGCTTAATCTGTCACCAGAGTACAGTGCCTTCTAAGCATTTAAGCATATGACTATTCATTTACGGAACAGATAGATGGTGGAGGCTTTTTTAAAATGTTTAAAAAATAGGGAAAAAGTAAAAAAAGTGGAGAGTAAATCTTTTTTCATATAAAAATGCTACTTGTAATTTAAATATGTATAATTATTAAAATTTTATGTCTATTAAAAAAAAATATTTTTTCAATTTCCACATTTAAAATTTTTAGGAATGCTACTTAAGAGTATTAGAACGTTTTTTTTAATTTTATTTTATCGCATGATCTTTTAACATTTTTTACATGGCTATAAGTAACGACAACATTTAATTGGTCATGTTAACAACCAATGTGAATTTGATCAAATTTTTTTGTCCGAATCACCTCTAAAACCTACAACATTTATTCATCATCCATATTCAAAATAAAAATTTATTCAGTATTAACTGAATTAGACTTTTTGCAGTTTTTAAAAGATGCTCTTTGGAAAAATGACAAATAACGGTATTAAATGATAATAGTAGTTATTTAGAAGCATACTTTCAAAATAATCTGACTTTCCAATGAAATATCTTGTTTATATGTGAATAAGTTATCAGTTTATAAAACAATAAATGATTAAATTATTTTAATACGGATAATTTTGAAATGCTCAAAATTTAAATCATGCGTTACGTTAATAAAAATGATTCAGGAAGATATTGTAAAAATATTCAACAGTATTAATTTATTTATGAAGGAAAAGCTAACAAGGAATATATAGTTTTCACACAGTAATTAACAGTAAAATTTTATAATACAATAAAACCTCGATCCATCATTTTTATAGACAGCAGAAAATAAGATTCAGGAGAATAATAGTACTTAGAACTACAATTTATAGATAATTGAATTTCAGATTTTATTATTCAAATTATTCCACATTATTTACATAATGTGTGTGTACACACATAATTTTAATATATAAATATTAGATATTTGTGAATCTTTTATATTTGTATTATTTAACAATATTGATTTTAATTTTAAGATATTAAATTAGTGAAAAAAAAATCTTTGACATTTATTTTGTGCATATGATCAATTCAAAATATGATGCTTCAGAATTAAAACATGTCTCCCAGTCATTATCATATTGTGCAACAATAGAATATAATGTAGCTACTTACTGAAACCTTATACTTTGTTCCATATCCATCAATCTTGATAAAATTCAGCACAAGTTCATAATCTATTCATTAAACTGTAAATTATGAAAGTAATGCACAGAATACTCACAGAAACTTACAATGAATTCATATTTAAATAAACAATTCTTAGCTTTATGATGTTAAAGAATATTTGATGCTGTTGCTTTCAACTTTTTTCATTCTTGAGGCTATTTATAACATTATTTTGCTGATTATGTTTTTATTTGACATAGAAACTGAGACTAAAATAAATATAGATTAGTTAAAAAAATAAAGATGTCAGTATTCTACAAAGTATCATAATTAAATCAACAACCCAGCTAATTTGTAAATTCTTTGAGAGAGCAATTGCAAATCTACTTGTAAACTCCTGTTGCTGTTAACAATAACCAAAAACATATTTTCTATAGTTTATTAAAATATTTTCATGATTAGACTTAGATTTTATTCATGTTTTATTTTCAAAAATACAGTCAAGAAATTGATAATAATGCTAATGAATCTATGATCATTAATTTTTTGTGATATTTTAATAATTATAAATGTAACTTTAAAAAAAAAACAACTCTATAGCTTCAAGATAATTTAACAATAATTTGCTAGAGTTTTAGGAATGAGCTCAATTAACCTTTTCGTTTTTAATTATGAAATTTTTTTATCGGGTGGAAGTCAAAAAATTGAATTTGCATTTTTGCCCTCTACTGAGAAATTTTGTAAACTTTTTTTATAGCTTTAAAATTCATATATATATCTTTCTAATATTTTAATTTAAAAAAAATTAAAAAGATGTCAGGATAATAGAATAAGCAGGTTTTCAAAGTTTTCCAATAATGGATGCCTATTTAATCTATTTGGCAATCTCAAACTTTATCAGAATACTTCAAGAAAATATTACGATGATCTAAAAACTTGACTTTTTGGAAAGTTTATGATCATTTTTGTATAATAATTGGGCAATAATTATGGGAAATCAAAAATATATATTATTATATACTTATTTTTTTTACAAAAATGTTTTATTTTTAAATATAAAATATATTCTTCTGAATATTATTACCAGAGATTACAGTTGCAGGAAATACAACTGTCTAGAAATATCATCACTAAACAGCCTGTTATAATATTTAGTGATATCATAAAAATTACAAAATTTTAAATTTTTAAGGCATAAATTGATATTAAAAATAACTTGTTCAGATTTTTAAACAAACATCAAAGAAGATTTCATTCATTTTGCAAATTGAATCTGCTCCACCTGAAATTTGATGATGAAATGTTTTATTTTAATTAAAATCTAATTTTTAAAATAATTCCAGAAATCAAATGTGATTTTTTAAAAATTTATTTAATGTCTAAACAAAAATATCCATCAAATTTATTATATTCTGATAAATAATGGTTTAATATTAAAGTGAGATCAAATACATCTGTCAGAATGCTAGGGCAGTACAAGAGGGTTAAGTAAGATTTTTTTTTTTACCAAACTGCAAACATCATTCAATCAAAAAAAATAGCAATGATATGTCATTTCTTTGAAGAATTATTTAGTTTTCTTATGGCACACTAATTTTATTATTAACTCCTATGCATAATACCCATTCTTCACATCTATTTACTAATATAAGTTTGGATAACAGCAAAGCAATTCATGATTGAGAATGAAGGAGGGAATGTCAAACTAAAAAAGTAGTGCTTTAGCTAGCAGTTCTTAATCTGTGGTCCAAGTGCCTATTGATCATATAGAAAAATTGTAAAAGCTTCAACAAATGTTAGAAGCTTTTACAGGTAAAATGAAAAGAAAAGAAAGTAAATAAAATCTTAACTTCTCCCATTTCTATAAACTTTGCTTTTTAAAAAAAAAATATTTTATTTAATGTAATTATCACATTTACAACTTTGTGTAAAGAGGTTTTAATTGTGCTAATGTTATTGAAACTATAAATTCTCTGTGGTGAAAATAAAATAAAATGCAGAAATATAATGAGTTTTTTTTTTTTTTCAAGGATAACAAATCATTTAATAAAATCTGCTATTGAAGAACTTTCACTTGCACAAATTTTTACACATAGAGACTATATTTTACATTTTTTAAAATAATGGAACACAGTCTTTGCAGAATAAAAATTGATTCAGTATTTCATTTTCATTAACGACGAGCTTTATTATTAACATCAATGAATTTGCCAATTATAAAACAAAAAGTCATATGGAAATTTTATTGGGTAACTACTTTCTCAATATTATCAGAAATATTTTTATTCTATTTTTTATTGTATCAACCAAATGAAAATTTTTCATAATTTTTGTTTTTAGTTAGTCATCAAACAATTTTTACTATTTCACAACATGCAATAAAATAAAATGCTGTTATAATATTTACTTTTAATTGTATGACAATTAATTCAGCAGCATTATATGATGCAAGTTGCTCCTTATAACATTTTAAAAAATATTTTTAATTTCCAAGTACAGTAATCATAGTAAAGTGACATTTAATTTAGCATGTATTATTGCACCCAATATGATGTTTGTCTTTATTGGACAATATAAAACTGAAACTTTATAATGGAAATCAAAGTCCGAACATTGTCTGTTAATTTTTATTTTACTGCATATAATTTTATCTTCTGAACGAAAGCTATTTGCAGCAATGTCATTACAACAATTATTTCCACTAGTACTGATTAATATCTTGTTGAAAATCATATTTTCATCTATTGAGGACAATTACAATAATTAAAAAAATCTATATTTTTATTAAAAAATGTGTTATAATTATTAAAATTATTTATTAATAAAAATATTATTTGATTTTATATGTAAGAAATTTGAAATAAAGATATTATCAATTACACTGCTTATATATAATGAACGTATGAATCAAATAACCCATCAAAAATAGATTTTGTCAAACCTACGAATAATTCTAACAAAGATACTTGTTTAGCAAATTTATTCAAAAATTTGTTAAGAATAAATAGTTTTGTAGCTAATACACTACTTTCATAATTTTATGGAATACTCATAACAAGTTTGTGGAAACTTAACACTCTGAAAAATAATGATTAAGGAGCATTGAGTTAGAATGATGTTATTTGTAATAATAATTATATGCAATTCTCTTATATCTTGTCATATATTTTACATAACATGAAGTCTTTTTTACATGCTTCATGGAGTAAAAAATAAATTATGTTCCAATGTATTAGCTTTCATAATATCTGTAACTTCTACTTTTAAAACTATATGTACTACCTTAAAATAAATTATTAATAAAATATCATGTGATATAGATAGCATATTTATCTGTTATGACAATGACCTAAGTTTGAACTTAAGATAGGTAAAATTAAAACATTTTTAAAAATTCCAATTAGGATATAAATTTTTCTTTTAAGTAACTAACCCACAATAATACCAGATAACCATCCACATTAATCAGGAAAAGAATACCTAGCTATTTTTAGCTACAAGGTAAAATAAGAAAACTGGCAAAATCTTTACTGGAGGACAATTAGAAAGCATACTGAATAATTTTTTTTCTTTCTCTTTGAGGGGAGTGTTGGAATTTTTTTTGTCCTACAGCAAGCTATTGTAATATTTACCTTTATAAATGCTATATCACTCACAAACATCATAAAAAAAGAGTAAATAACCTAACAATTTATAGAATAAAAAACTGTGCAGATTAGCTTTATTTTAATTCTGAAAACAAACAACCTAAACATTTATATTAGTTTAAATAATCCAACAACTTTACTTGTATTTATTTATTTCTAGTATAATATGAATTTATATACCAATTTACTGAATAATAAAATAAATATATATTGTCACTTCAAGCAGGTGAACAGAGGAGAGATGTGTTCATGTAAAACTAATAAAAACAAAACTCAAACTTTTAATTACCATAATTAATCTTTAATACCACGCCAAAAATAAAAAATAAAAAATTGTACATAAAAAATGACAAAATTAAAAAAAAAATAATGAAATCATCTTAACTAAAATGACAATCAATTTATACTAATTAAAGCATGACGAATGACAACTAATAATACAGAAATGAAATACTCAACTAAAGAAAAAAATAATAACAACATATAATTATATTAAAGTATATTTAAGAATATAAGTAATAATTGGTAGAATATGAAGATATTAATAGAGAAAAAAATATTTAAAAATAAAATAAACAAAATCAGTCAGAGTTATTCCTATTATTGCCCTAAATGTCATATGCCTTTGTATCGTTTTATTTCATTGAAAAAGAGGAGTACACACATATACTTAAAAAAATATTAATAATAAACAAACGATAGGAGCAACTCCTTAATGTGTTGTTTTAATCATTGTCAAAGTTGGAATATGTCTTCCTTGAAAATTTCTGTTATTTGAATACATTTTGGGGTTGCGATTCATATTCTTCCTTTTCATGGGTGCATTACTTTTTAGTATCACAGGCTTTCTTCTCTGCTGTGCACTACAGAAAAAAAAAAAAAAAAAACATAAAAATTAGAAAAATTATTAACTATTACTTCTAAATATAATCAACGAGAAATTAAATTATAATTTTGAATTCATGTATAAACGCACACAACTACTATCAAAGATATAGCAGCTTTGCCTTGCAAGGAGTTATTTAAAATAACTCATTGCAAGACAAATATTCAGCAACTCTTTAAAGGGGTACAGAAAAAGGAGAAGACAATACTCACCAGGCTTTATAGTTTTCTAACTGTTTCTTGCATAAAAGCTCATTATTCATTTACTACCTAATAACTGAATAGCTATGGTAGTTATCATACACACTTGTATATATACAACAAAAAAAAGAGAATAAATGAGTTTATTATATTGCTTTTACTAATTTAATCAAGATAATTAATAATCAAAGATTATGACAGTTTGAAATTAATTGACTGTCCATCAAAATTTATTTGTACTACAGAGGAAGTATTATTACTGATAAAAAATATAAAACGTTGGAAATGAAAACTGGTGTTCAACAAAAATGTTTTAATGGCAGTAGTTTTTGAAAATGTTTATAGACAGCTTTGTGAAGTAGATATCAAGATACATGTACATTTAATAGTGGAATTTTTAATTGAGTTGATTAACAGCAAAAACAAATATTTCACTTCTTGGCTTCAGGAATTACAGTATACTGTATATATATATATATTAGAGAAGTTAGGAATTACAGTATATTGATGATTGTCTATCTATGCTAATTAAAAAACCTTTTTTCAATAATTTGTTAAAAAAACAACAACAAGTGCTTTAATAGTTAGTGATAAAAAAAAAAAAGTCTTCAATTTTTAGCTTGAGTGAATCTTGAGAATAAGCTAATGAAAATATCTTGGTTTTTTTTTTTTTTTAAATAGAAAGGCAGACTTAAAAATCGAAGTGCAGTAATATAACTAACATTATTAAATAAGTTACAATTTATTTTAGAAAGTGAGATTTGGACCCCTATTCTTGTAATATAAGGACAGTAGAAAAATTGCATTTAAGGATGCTCTAAAAATATAATAGTGAAATCGTAAGACTGGATATAATATTATAGAATCTAATTTTTATAAGATTACATCTTTGTTAGATTGGACATATGAAATAAACGAACGATAACAATTTGCTATAAAAAAAGGTGTTTCTTTTTTCAGTCCCCATAAGAGATGCAGACTCTGTTTGCATTATAAAAATTATATCAAAGACACTCTAAAGAAGTGCAATTTTCATTACTTTTATTAGAAAGATACGGTTGTGAATAGAAACAATTAGAAATGTTGAAGTCTTTCAAAAAAAAAAAAAAGTTTGTTGCACAATTAGTATATTAAAAAACATTACTACAAAATATCAAATAAACAGAATAATCAATGAACTAGCTTGTTCTACATGTGGATGGATAGCTTTGCAGTTCATAAATTGATTTGTTCAATCACTGTAAATTCATTTTTAGTTTATTAATTCATCTTTTATTTTTCTTTCTTGTATTTGAAGTGGCCATACTCATTTGCAAATGGCTGCTTATGACAATAATATACATACTGTGTACATAAACTTATCTTTATCTAATTTGTAAAAATAAAATAATTGGCAAGTGAATTACTAGATTTTTTATTATTATTATTTTTTTTAAAAAAGAAGCTTTTCCAAATCTTAAATTCGCAATAAAAAAACTGCAGTTAAAATAAAACAAACAAAAATTATATTATATATATTAGATTCATATGGTTAAAAATATACTATCAATATATTTTACAACAGTTGGGTTCAAATCCAGATCAAGTTTAGAAATTTTTTCAAATAGGTGAGACTTTTTCAAATACACCAAGGATTTTTTTCAGATAACCATCTACTAAGTATTCCATATAAAAATGGGTATCTTAACTTCTTTTAGCAGGACAATAAATATTCAAAAATTGGCTCAAATGAGTGACAATGCATGACTATAAAATAAAAAAATGATTTGCAATGTAACATTGCCTTTATCTCTAATGACAAAATTATTGTACATCTTCAAATATTGGGACCATGACTCACCTTTAACTGTTTTTTACAAATCATTACAAGTTACGTGTGAAGACATTTCACAATTTAGATGAAATTTTTTTCTACATTATAGCAAAAACTATCGGAATAAAGTGTTATTACTTTTATAGTAATTCAGATATTAGATAGAATCTTTTCTCATACTACATGTAATTTTGATTTTCAATATGCTAAATATTTTAGAATTGGGACTGTTTTTATTCTGACTTTAAAATGGTTAATTTGTGCAGGTCTTAATTTATTATTACTACCTTTCTTGAAAAAAACAACAACTCATTATTAATGTGTAAGTAATTATATATCTTTTAAAAGAAGTAAATCCAGTGCTGATACTTAATAGCTCCAAATATCTTTTAAATATTGGAATATAAAGTCAATGATAAGTACAAATTTTGTAAATTGTGAAGTTTCAAATTTAAAAAGATTATATGTTGGTGGTTGAGTGGTCAGCACAGCCACCTTACAAGCAGTTGTCCTGGGTTTGCGGGTTTGTTTCCCGGCCGATGCTTTGACACATGAAAAAAAAAAGAATATACTATCAAAATGAGAGCCTTATGGATAACTATCACATCCAAGTATTTTTGCCATATTCTAGGATTTGAGTCTGGCCATGTAAATCGTAAAAAATATTTTCAGAACACCAGCAGATTTGTATTTTTTCTTCCAGACAGTTGCCCCATAACCAAGCTAATTAACCATCAAATGGTGATCAGTAAATGGATATCTAACAATTATTATCTGAGAAGTAAAGACTCTAAGTTAATTTGCAATCCATTAGATAGATGTTGGCATGCTAACTGTAAAAAATCAAAAAACATGTCTATAATATGATGCAGCTTTCACTACTGGTAGAAGTCTTACATATACTAAGCTCATAGATTACTATTAACTTTCAGATATATAGAATACACACAAATTACCGTTGTATAAAAACTTAAAGAACCATCATGCTTTTTAGTTTTAAATCTATAGTAATTCACTAGTTCCACTGACCTATCACCAGATAAAAAAAATCCCTGAAAGTATTTTTGCTGTAGTGGATAGTTTTAGCTAAAATATGGGCTTCTACTCTGTTGTTTATTCTTCAATAATTAATAATTGTGCTCTATCAAAAACGGGAGTGATAAATATTTTATAGTCCAGATACGAATTTTGCATCTATAAATTCACATGCCCATACAATTTTGAGAAACCGTTTAATTTTTGTACAAAATATTGTACATTATACATAAATATTATTTAGAATTTTTTTCATAATATATTGATAACTATTTAAAAAATTAAGTTTAAGTATTGCTTACTTTAATGAGATTTCTTTCGCCACTTAATGAATAGAGTTAAGCAGAACATTTTTCAAATGCAAATCAATCGGACATGACTTAGTTTCATTTTTTTTTTTTATCAATTTCACTGATGAAATTAATTTTTATAAAAAACAAAATGGCAAAGCTTATAAAAGACAAGCAATTACGAAATAAAAAATTAAAAGCTATTATGGGCTCATTTAAAATTAGCCCTTTTAAAATTAGAATAAGTGTGAAACATCTACTTATATATAGAAAAATGCAAAAGATTTTTAGTTTGACTAGCTGCATTTGAATTCTTGTTATAATCCCCCCCCCCCTTGAGAATAAAAACTTTTGATTATAGTATAACTATAAATTGTAGTTTTATTTTTATATGTATATATAATCAGATGCCCAATGTGCTAAATTAAATATTATAATGCATCACATTTAGAATATCCTGTATTTAAAGAGAATCTTACTTTCAACATTATCTGAATAGAGGAGTTATTACAGCTTTGAATATATACTTTCTCTCACTCTTACACACACAGATATATAGGCATAGATTGTATTTGTGATTGTTTGCTTATTGATCAATTGCTAAGAACTATATATGTTATACATATTTGAAACGCACATAATCTGGATATATATATTATAACCCTTTGGTTTATTCCATCTAAACCAAATATGATAAACTTAAGTAATGATGGAAAATTTTTTTTTTTAGATAAAGAAAAGTTAAAGTTTTGGCTTGAGAAAGTAATGGCTACATAGATTACAAGTAACAGATATAGAGACAGTTTGTGTGTTTGTCTGCAAGGTATTACTAAAGAGTTGCTGAGAAGAGTGAATCATTTTGTCAGTAGCTTTAGTTAACAGAGAATACGTTTACAGTTATAGGAGATTGTGGTAGATATTTATGGTTATGATTATCTAAAAATTATAAATTTATATGCTTGAAATTATAAGCAATTGTGAGAGGTATTTTGTTCTCATAATCTAAACAATCAGTTTTATGTTTGATAGTCTGTACAGTGTATGTATGTGTGTAATGCAGACATATGGGTTGATTTTTTTTCTCTTTCCCTTAAAGAAACTGAAATAATTTTTTCTTTAAATTATTAAAAATGTAAATCTAAATAAGAAATTATTTAGATGGAATGACTGTCGTCTTTGTTTGACCAAAACAAGTGTTAGCAAGCTTATGTTTTAATTATACCGTCTTTAAAACTAAATTTCATAAATTGACCAGAGACATGTTAATTAAAAGGATCTGGTTTAAGATCAAAGAGAAACGATTAGGAAGGATAACACCTTGATGAGAGTAATGGCTCTGAATGGAAATTGTTTTATGACTAGACTTGGGAAGAAATCACTGGGGGAGGGGGTAACAGACTTTTTTTTTCTTTTAAACTATAAAAACTAAAAGAACAAAAGAGAGGGGAGAAAAAGAAACTTTTGCTGATTGAAACTAAGCTAGCTAACTATAACTAAAAATTAATATCTAAAAGTATATATTTTGTAAGTTTTTTAAAATTTTCTATACAATTTTAATAATGAAATCAAATTGTATCGTAGACCCAAATATGAAGTTCTAATTAAAAAAAAATCATGGTGCATATCTCTGTCTTCTCAAAATTAATCATGAAGAAGTCAACTTTTGATAAGTTATTATCTGCTCAAATTTTATCCAATCTACTTATAAAATCTCCTATAAGGAGAAAATGGTCAAATTTCCTTTCTCAAATTAAAAGATCAATTCCATTTATCTGGCTATTTAAGATT
Source organism: Epiperipatus broadwayi (assembly GCA_028023455.1). NCBI lineage: Eukaryota > Metazoa > Onychophora > Udeonychophora > Euonychophora > Peripatidae > Epiperipatus > Epiperipatus broadwayi. Next base: position 1,125,676 of record JAQFVV010006369.1, on the reverse strand, counting down.
CGTTTAAAGAGTTTAAAGAATTACAACGATCTTCTATTATAATGTTTTTAAAGAGAAAGTTTATTCATGTTAGTAATCAAAAGCTGTTTATTGCCATAGTTTGAACCTTTAAATATCTACAATCAAAGAAAAGAAGAAAGGAGAACAAAGTGAATCCAATCTCAGGAAGAATCATCAAGTGGAAGGTAACAGCAGAACTTTTAAATTTATTAACTATACTGTATCTACATTCTGATTTAAATATCTACAAATTTTAAAGTAACTAACTATCTACGTTTTATATCGATCTTAATTCAAATGACTGTCTGTGCGTTTTTAAGTAAAGTTAACTGTCTGAGGTGCAATTGATAGCTATCTCAAGTAAAATGAACCAAATATAGTAATTAATTAATGAACGGTGGAAGAAAAGAGAAATTTAGAGAGACTGTCTGTAATACTGATATTTATTCTTCATTTATTTCATTAATATAATATGTCATTTATTTTGTTTTATTATTATTATTATTATTAGTATTATATGTCATTTTTTGTTTATATGCTATGTAACACTCTGATCACTAGATTATTTAATTTAATATTTTGTTTATGTTTAAAATGTGAAGGAAAGAAAGAAAAATGATTTTGATACCATTTGAATATAGATGCTCACGTAAATTTAGACTTAAAAGTAAAGAGAGAAATGATATAAATATTTTATTACTCTTAACAAAATTTTAATTATGCTTAATAGTAAATAATGAAGAGAGGATGGTCATAAAACCCATTATTATGCTGTGAGTGTTGATCTGTTATTGATATAGATATTAGGTATGTTATTGGCTTGACCGGTTAAAATTAAAATAATTCATCTATGTATTGATTTGAGATCCGGTTAGTCTTGTCATTATCTAGACTAGAATCGATGTATGTGTGGGCAGATTTAGAGTTATAAATGCTTATCATTACTAATGAAAGTAATCCTACCACCCAATGGATAAGAAGTGGTTGTCTCCAGATTTATAGATACCATAGCAGTTAGAGGACTAAGTTTCCATTTATTTATTAAGATAGGGAATCAGTAATAAAGTTACTGTTTAAGTACAGAAAATGTTGCAAGCCAATATAGGGAATAAGTGTCTAAGACAAGCTCTTTACACAATTCTGGATCTTAGGATAGATCTCTCCCTGGCTCAAGCAAATCGTTTAAGTTTAAAGTCGATACCGTTGTAGTTGTTATATTTCCCTTATCGAGTTATAGACGCTGTGTGGTAATGTGATGTGAAGAGAGTTTTTCTTATCTGAGACATACCAATGTTGCTCGGAAAGGATAAGGATTCAATCAGATATATATGTATGAGGAAGATGACAAGGATTTAGAAGTAATAAACTGACCGATCTGGATTGATTTTTTTTGAATGATGGTAAATTGAGGTCGTCAAGGTGGGTGGGCATACCGAACTAGTTACGATATATACAGTCAAAACGTAAAGATCTGACAAGCATGAATGTGAAAGTGTGGGTTTTGAATTTAAACCCGTTTGTAAGATTTAGTAGGGTAAATTTTGTGACGTATAATCCTTCTTCATTGGAAATGTGAAAATTATTACTTAATAAAATGATTTAAATTTTCAAATTATTCCACATTGCTGGTTAAGATAATTGAAACGAATATAATATTTTGGAATAGTCCAATAGACAATGTTTACGATAAAAGGAGGGGGAGGTAGAGATTTGTAGGTTTTCTTCTCTCTCAAGCTAAGATTTCTTAAAGCTAAAATATACGAAATTCTGTTTCCAGCGTCTGTATTTATGATTGTTATTAATCATTTATAATAAATGAATGGGTCAAAACCGAAAGTGAGTCATTCAAGAAATTAGTTAACTCAAACATAGATCAGAAGCATATATTTGTGGAACAATATTACAATTTAGTGTGTTTTGGTTTTAATTTTATATTTATTATTTCATGTAATAAAGTTTTATTATTGTTATAAGATTACATTGTGTTTTGGTGTTTCAAATATCTCCAGAATCCGTATATCCAGCACCTATATTTAAGGTAATATGAGTTATATTTTAAATTTAGTTAATTATTTTGTAATGATGCTTTGTTTCCAAAATCGATTTGCAGTAGTTATTATTATCTTGTTTCCATATTCGATTCACATGGTCAATTTGACATTAATACTTTATTTTCATTATTGATTTACAATAGTAATTTAATACTGCCATATTTGAGTAATATAATTCATTTTATATAAGTCATTTTATAGACTTCAGTTTATATAATTTATTGTTATGATTAATTTGCTTAATCTAATTTACGGTTATTTCCGTAATTTACTTTCATAAGTAAAATTTAATTAATTATCTGAATCATGTCCATGGTTTACTTCCATAGTTTACTTCAGCAAAATAAAATTTATTAAGGTTATCAATTAAAGATAAATTAGAAATAACAGAATAAAATGACCAGGAATAGTTAAATTAAGTTGCTCAATTTAAATTTTGATTCATTGTAATGTGTTGAATGCTGGGAGCAGACATAAAACCCCTTTCCTGCTCTCAGGTGTTCAGAGTGATTCCCACTATTGAACTTTTATTAAAATTTATTTGGCAGATATGGGATCATATCCATTGCAATATAATCATTTATAGGGGCACCTCTTGATAGATCTAGACCTTGAGAAAGAGCAATTCAATTTTGATCTCAGAGCTAGTTTGGAAGTCAAATAGCTTGGTATAACAACATTATTATACTGTGCTAAATTATTCCATTATTATAAATAGGGACCATGAATTTATAGTTGATCTAAGAATAGATGTGAGAGAGAAATAAGAATAAGAACTCTCTGATTAGAGAACATAACACAGACATTCCGTGTTATATAATTGTAGCTATTGAATATAGATTATGAGTTCTTTGCATTTATTACAGAGTTATCTCCAGTCAGATAGAAATGAGAGCTGGTTACAATTTATAGCTGCAATTTGGCGCCCCGGTATACATTTGATCCTAAATATATAAATTTTAACTGACTAGCTACTTGATATAAATGAGAGTTTTATTAAGATTAAACAAGTGAAAGGTGCGCAGAGTAAGGCACCGCAGATGAGGTTACAGTTTTGGTGCCACAAACATGATGCTATAGAGTTTAGCACTACTAAAGTTTGGCAGAACCATGAGGTTACAATATATATATATAATTGATTATATATTATGTAGAGATGTCATTGAAACTGGTTTCATGTTATACACCTGTATTTCTTCTTTATGTTATTTAAAAACAACTTAGTCATAGCAACTTAATGTTGCTAACGTAAGATCATAACAAAGAGATATTTAAAGAATCTTATGTCTGTTACATGACGAACACATAAACAATCATGAAATACAGCAAACAGAATAAGTAATTCCTCTGATAAAAATGCTGCTTATAAACATTTGAACACCATTTTTACTGACTTGGCTTTTGGACAATTTTCTTTTTTCAAACTTTATGGCTCCTATGTTGTCACCTTATTATAAAATTAGCAATTTATATTTCAAAATATCCCATTCTTTGATTTAATGTTTGATTGAATATATTAAAAAAAATATTTTAATATACATTTTCTCTAATTCATTTATATAACACAGAGATTAAATATTAGATATTTTAGTTAGATGAAATATATATTATTATTTAAAATACTCTATTCAAAACCAGAGAAATAAAGCCTGTAATCTTGGTGAAATAATTTAGTTATTAGACCCAGCAGGTTTACTTTCTTAGTTTTCATTGGAGTAGAGAATGCAAAGAGTGAAATGAATAGAATTTTAATCCCTAAAAACAATTTCACTATTGTTTAAATATACTAAACATAATTAAATTAAGCTTCACTAGATTTCCTAATGTCTTTGTAACATATCTTATATAATTTTTATCACTTTCAAGAATTGATGAGTGTCCATTTAAAACTTCATCAATAATAATTTAGTAAGCTATTTATATTACTTAATATGTTGAATTGATTCTCAATGATAAATTTTGCCTTCAATCAATTTAATGCTTTCCTTCATTAGTGTCAATAAGTCACTCTCCTATAAATAATTAATACAATGTCTGCATTATTCATTACTTTACACAAAAAATAATACCCCAATTAGTTTCTCAGAACAACCCAAATTTCATATATATTACTTATGTTAACATCATATAAATAACTTTTACTATTGTTTGAATATCTAATGTGTAGGATTATAATCATATAACAGAACATTCTTGTTCTAATACGTTACTCAGAATTATTTTGTAGGCAGATTCAAAATGAATCATTTTTAATAAACTTTACAAATACAATTTTACTTTTCATTTATCAATACTCATTTATTCTATCTGATAAAAGGAGAATTCCTCTTTCATCTGACCTCCAACCATATATAAATCAACAATGACATCTGAAAAGGCTAAAATTTATTATTAGCAACAATTTTAGTTCACAAATTAATCAACCCAGCTTAATGTTTCATATATTATTTTAAATTAAATATAACTAATTTTAACATCATGTAAATACCTTTTAGTACAACTTGGATATGTAATGTGTAGGGTTATAATCATATCAAAGAATATTCTCGTTCTAACACATTACTCAGAATTATTTTGCAGGTAGACTCATTTAATTTTAAATAATATATGAAATGTTAAGCTGACTTGATTGATTTGGGAACTAAGATTGCTGCTAATAATAAGTTTCAATCTTTTCGGATATCAATATCGACTTATTTACAATAAATATGATTGGAGGTCTTGAAATATAAATGTTAACTAGATAACCATGGCAATCTAATATTTTAAAATATTATTTACCATTAATATTAGCATCAAATCATAAATCTGTTGTGATCAATTTCAGGAAAAAATATAAATAAATGAATAAATAAATATGGGAAAATAAGTGAATTATAATAAGATCACTTGAATAAAATCAATATTATTACATATTTCAATTTCTGTTACTAATTCACCATAGCAACTGACCTATTATAAAATTAAATGTTTTGTTTCATATAGTTAAGTAGTTTATTGGAATACATTATTAAAAATTATATGTAAAAATATTTATTCATTAAAAGGTCTTGAAAATGTAATATGAATTCTTTATTTTTGGTTAAAAATAAAAAATATCAAAATTGTAAAACAGGAACTTATTTTTACTGTATCCAATTATTTTAAAGTCTTCATTTCACTTATTAATTGGAGGCAAATTTTATGTCAATTTATATCTTTGAGTGATATTAGACAGTTGTCTTAACAACATTGATGTCAGTAAGAGTATATTATAAATAGAAGCGAAATGCTGTAACTTGAGTTCTTATAATTTTACTGTTGCTTAAAATGGATGCATTTACATTAGTCTTTAAAAATTTATCAAATTTTGTTTAAGTGATTAATTTCTAAAATCACAGAAAGATAAAAATTTTAACTATCTGCCCATTCAATTGGGGCAGTTTGTTGATGAAATTCCAGGGGAAATGGCAAAATGTAAAAAAAAAATCAAAGTACATTATAAAAAACATTCCATTGTTAAAATCTAGGATTTCATCTATATATTTGTGATGAATACAAACCCCATGACATGTATATGGTTATCATGTTTCTGATCAATGAATTTCACAAGATCGATTAACTCAACTTCCATGTGATATTAAGCAATGGAAATTTCACTTTCTTAACTTGAAAAAAAAATGCTAGTATTTATTATTCATTTGCGTACGTTTTGTTCATATTTTATTTTAAAACATAGGATTAAGTGACATATAGGGGCTATTAGAAGATTCATATAATAAAAGGTCAGAGAGATTCATTTTTTTTGTTATTATTATTTAAACTCTTATCTGATGATATAGATCAATTTACGATTTGATGTTTTCAAGTTTTAAATATTCATTTTTTTTTAAATTCAAGATTAAACTTGGGAAATTCATTTAGATAGGTTTAAATACAATGGATATTTGTTGATTTAATTATTCAGAAATTATATTAATGAATAAATAATGATCAATTTTTATTTGATCACATTTTTTTTATTGTATATTCTATTTAAAGTATAAGAAAAATATCCAGAACCTCTCCTTCCGTTTATAATAGTATTATTGTCATGCAACACACTTTTGAGTTTCATGTATACATATTTTATTATTATTCATTATTGATTCTGACATAGTAATATAGACTATTAATTACTTATATATTAAAGAAAAATAGTATGTATGGTATTTTTCAACTGGCTAAGATTTTAGTCTCTTGCATACATTGTTTCTTTTGTTCTTTTATATATTATCATTATAACTTTTTAAATATAAACCAATAAATTTAGAGTTGATTAAACATTTGGTGAATTTGTCTAATTATTTTTTTAAGTGAGCAAGGTAATTTTTGATGCTTAGCTTTTGATCTAAGATCAAATCAATATTGATGAGATATGGTTATACACATATATAACTTTTTTTCTTTTATATGATTATTAATATTGGGTCCGATTAAATATAAATTTTGTATTTGTCATTACAATGAAATATTTGTTTGCTTATTTCAGTCAACATCACTGGTAGGGATAATTTCATTAGTTCATAGTTAATTATTAAAAAGAGCTTATCTTGCAGGTTATAAAAATCATAATAGACTTTATTCTGTCATTATCAGAATGATTTGTCTTAATTACCTTTAAACTTCTTTGAAGGGGGATCATAAAATTTATTAACTAGTATATCTTAACATCTATCTTGGCTTGAACAACTGCCAATAATCGTTTTCTATAGTTGGTTATAAAATCCATTTTTATAATAGACTGACTGGAGATTTAAGTAGATGAATAATATCAGTGATTGTAATTTGGTAAATATCCAATAGAAACCTAGGTATCAGTAAAGTAATAATGTGATTGGATATTATATAATGCAAGATTATCTAATAGATTTACTGATAAGGAATTCTTGTAGAGAGTTTCATTTTAATAAACATAAGCAATAATTGCATATTGATATAATGTAAAGTATGAATAAAATATTAATATTATCTTTAACATTTTATTAAATGAGATATAACACTGTATAGGTTTATAAAACGTTCTCAAAATGTTATCATAATTATTTAAAAACTAGTTTATTTAAATGGAATGTCATTAAATTTCAATATAAATTTACATTACTATATGTAGTAGTTGATTAGTAAAAGTATATCAGAACTTAGTTCTTTGTTGATTTGAATTTGGTTTCATTCAATTATAAACTAAATAGATATCTTAGGCATATCTCATCATTTAGGACAAAGGCATACGATTTCACTGCTTATTGTAGTTTATTTTTAGGGATAGTGAATAGATTTGGTGATATCTGGAGTGATGATCTTGTTTGCTTTCTTTTGTTTTAAATACTATCTGAATAAATTAGGTTTTAATAAAGATTGTCATTAGTATTTTAGTTTAGTGTAGTAGACAATCTAAATAATTATGTATTGAAAATATTGTTTTGTCTAGTGTGATCAATGACTGAGCTAGATAATTTTACACAGGTTATAACAGAGTTCCTATTTATTGATGCAGGTTTTGTTCTGTTATTGATAATATCTAAACTTTAAGAGCATTTCTTCATTATCTTTTATTTCCATATTGTGTCAGCAGTTGTCTAAAGATCTATAGATCAATTTCTTTTATTTTATGCCAAATGCTGACTGAACAAATGTAGAAAGGTAGAAGATTCATTATTATTGTTATAAAATAGCTGCCCAATGTACAAGTGGCAATTGTTACAAAATTCCAAATCAACTTTGGGACTGTTATAAAATGGCACTTCACATTTAGACTAGGTTTATATTATTATGAATGATGTCTCAATTCTGAAACATACTAATGTTTTTATATTCTCACCCCATATTATAATCAATATTCAATTACAGAACGGCGAACAATGATCGGGCTATGTTTTATTCAGATTGTATTGATCATTTACCAGTGTCATTATTTTTATCACATTACAATATATATATATATAATTTGATATAAACAAATACAAACTGCTTAGAATAATTTTGAATGAGGCAATGCTATCTGCTTAGAGGATTAAGAAATTTTAAAATAATATTAAATGTATATAAACATGAATTGAACGATGAATTGTAAACAGAAAACGAGATTATTCAAGAAAATTAAAAATACAATTTAAAATGTTTGGACGGCTATAACATATCAACAAAATAGATTATTAAAATAATGTTTAATAAAATTTTATTGAAAAGGATAGCAAATATTGTGAGCTACAAATTTTATAATATACAAAGTTAATAAACAGAGAATATATTAAGGCATATGAAAAGTTGGAAAATATAGATAAGTTAATAAAAAAAATACTAGTATTATGGAAAATGAATTTAAAACATGGTTATATAAAAATACATATTTATGAAAATATATTAGGATTTCATTATTTGGTGCAAGGTCAAAAGCTTTGGAAATCAAGAAAATGAAATAAAAAAGGGATAAGAATTTGCACTGTAAATAAAGATTATGCAAAACTAGGCTTAATAAATATTTATTTTTGTTTTTTTATATTGGAAAAGGTACAAGAGAATAATTTGAAAAATGCAGATTTGAAGGGAATGGATAAAAATATATAGGTATTTGGTAGTGGATAGTATTTTCAGAGATAATGTTTAACTTTGCATAACTGGGTCTTTAGGCATAAGATCTGCACATGGAAATTTCTGACTAGTCTAAGAATTTATTTTGCAATAATAAATATATCATTGGCATATTTAAGTCATATATAATATGACCAAAACGTAAAGCTACCCCCTTCCCCCACATGCATCTTTTTTCTCGTTTGCTTTTATCATAATTTTTAATGGTTAATAAGTAAAATTATGAATTGAATCAATTAACACATTACTTTACGTGAATAATATACTAGTTATTAAGAATAACATAAGGATAGCATGTATATATATATATACACACACATTTCATACATCCACATCATGTGAAGTGTAATGGTATTTGGAAAGCTTAGCAATATCAATATACTGTACTTCAATTTATGTATTTATGTTTTCATTAAGTCATTTGCATAGCTAACAATAATACGGTCAAGTAAATAATTTCTGAAATCATGTTTTACTATTTATATTGTCATACAGGAAAATGCTTGAAATACCGTGTGATATTTGAACTAGCAGATAGCAGGTTAAGCACAACAATTCCGTTTGATAGATGAGATTGTTTTTTTAATTTTGCTTAGCAGCGACTATACCTATAATATCCTCTTCGCCCTCAAGTCCGCCACTACATCATTGCATTAAACTCTGCAGGATAATAAATTATTAGCAGAAAGAGGCAGCCTATACATATTTAGCTATTTATTGCAATTAAAACCAAAAATTAGTAATAAAAAAAAAAAAACCACCTCAGGTAAAGGTAGCCGAAATCGAGATTAAAATTAAAAACTAGATGCCTGTAGTATTGAGAAATTACGTTACCAAATATTAATACAATTTTTAAAGTCAAATAATAAATAAGTGATAAATATAATTCCTTTAGTCAGTAATTTTATTATTTGAGTCGGGATTGCATTATAATATCTTATTAAAAAAAAAAAAAAAATCTCAAATTAAAACATTCAGAATATTTACTTTCTTACTACAATTAAATGTTGTTTTTTGAGTCCAATTGCTATGATAGACAGATACTTATAAATACAGTACTATAATTATTAGTACGATGTCTATTTGTAAGTGCAACCAATCATTTTAAAATTCAGATGTAATTAAGCAACAAATAATCATCTCGTTTTTCTCGCTTGGAGAAGTTAGTCGTAAATGTTTAGTTCTGAATTGAAAAGAGCAGCGAAGTATCACTGAAACCTTCTTAGATAAAAACGCGTGGCGCGTGAACTACGCGTGGCAATTTTTCCAGGTGTGTCACCAGGTGTTTTTTTAAAAAATTAACCTAGCGTAAAGTTTGTCTGGTTGACATAGAAACAGAACTGTTTTTAAATACAAAAATCAATGATTCATAGACTTATATTTATTCATTTAGCTTCTATATTTAATCTAAAATATATAATTGTTTCATAATTTCTGCTTACATAAAATCTTAATTAAATTCCACACATTATTGATATATATTTTGTAAGTTTAAGTTGTTTGTACACACGCACGTTATAAAAAAAATTCAATTTAGCTTGGAGAGTAGAAAGATTTTGTAGACAAGGGAAAATAAATCTGAAAGAATTAAAAAAAAAAAAGCTTTTGTTTCTACAAGGTAAATGAACGGATACTTTAAAATGTTTATAAATATATCGCTAAATATGTTTTGTGTACATCAGAATCACTTCTTTTTAATAATGATGTTAAAAATTTTCAAGAATGAGTGTGTTAATTAGACAAAATACTTAGAATAAAACAAAAACACTATTTCAGCACGCGCAAATTACACATACACTACTAGATAAGCGTTGGTGGTCGAGAGGTCAGCTGCCTTACAAGCAGTTGTCCCGGGTTAGCTCCCAGGCCGATGCTATGACACATGAACAAAAAAAGATTCTTGATAAAAATAAAATTTTTGCCTTTTAAAATGTATGAAAATATAAAGAAGGCTCAAATAATATTTGGAATGCATCTTGGCATTAATTTTTCTAGAAAATTAACAAATTACAATCTAATTAATGATTGTTTGCTAGTTTTCCATAACTCCGCAGAATAGCTAACGTAAATATATCTGTACAAGTATACATAATACTTTTTTAAAATAAATACGAAATATCTAAAAACAAACGTTTAAAGCCATAGGAAAAAAAAAATGCTATTCACAACAATGAAAATTCAATATACATTCTATTTGATGATTAATATTCTCGCTAACAATTAATGTAATTAATTATTTATAACGGTGACAAATTAATTCCATCTTAAAAGAATAAATATGCTTTTTCTGAAATTCAAGAAACATCACACGCTCTAAACGATATGCATCAGCGTAAATTCGTAGGTTTAGAAAAAAAAAAGAAATGTATTTTTATTAATTCTAATCATATTTATTAAAAATGAAGGTATTTAAGAAAAATATAGGTTTTGATAATTATAGACCGTGTTATGAGTAAGATCTAAAAAATAGAAAGTAATAAATTTCTAGACAAAGCAAATCAACAAACTACAAAAAAAAACAAAAAAACAACACTATTAATCATTCTTGGTTGTGGTTGACAATGCTTCGCATCTCATTATTCTTAATTTCTAAATTTTTAACATCCTTTTAAAGTAATCAGTTTTGTTAGAGTATAGATAATTTTTTTTTTTTTAAATTACGCATTAATTTTATTTTCTCAACATCATCAACAACAAAAAAATGCCATGCAAGGCTATCGCAAATGTTTGTAAAGCTTGATGACATTTACTATAATTGTATTAACGTATCTCTAACGAATAACGCAAAGAAACAAAACGACCTTAACAAAGCATTATTCAGCATCTCGAATCTATACATCTTGCTTAGACGAAACTTGTTTGAAACACTATAGAAGCAATAAATTTCAATCAATTTTATATATACATTCCCTAATCACAGTCACAAATTATAAATATTAAACACAGTAATAATTAAAAATATTGATAAAACAAATTGATTTTCTTTTGGAAGGGGGAGGGGTAGAATATTTACAATTACGTAACAAAAATAGCTAAACACTATATCAAAAAAGCAAACAAACACATACATTCAAAAATTATATAAAAACAAATAATATGCAGTTCATACACACATATTTAAAAACTAGCAGAGGAGTTTCCACTGAATGCGAATTTAAATTTTCAAAAATATTTCATAAAAGTAGTACCATGTGGCAATAAACATACAAATTTTAGGGACTTTTTTTTTCAGTATAAGAAATAATATTGAAAACAAGAAATTTAACATGATTAACTTCCTTTTTAATTCTAACAGTAAACTGATGCGATTCTCAATTTAAAACGGGAAATCCCTTAAAATGTTAGAAGATGCAACGTGGCTGTCAATGTAGCAGCTCTTTTTATATCTCAAATGATTGATGATAAGAGTTAGTTACCAAGCGACGGTTTCTACCATTAAAGAAAGAACTCACGCTATTCGCTTTTACATAATTCATTGTTTAATTTTAAAATACTTATTCACACTATATACCTAAAGAAATATATACACTAAAAAATACTGAACTCTTTATGGATTAAAAATGTGCACAAAAATGTATTTATATTTTAACAGTCAATATCGATTCTTTTATATGGATATTTTCTGCATCGTTAATGGAGCGTGTTGCAGTTAAGGCTATCTACCATTTTCTAATCTATTATCAAATATATTTCGGACACTATTGCAATACATAACTGCTTTTATATATATTAAGTTTCAGATTTTATCAGTCTAATTTTTAACTCCAACTTATAAATCATTCAGATTCATTTTTCATTGCTTAATTTTAATTAGCAGCTTACTAGATTCCAAATGATTAATAATATTAAAATAAATAACAAAATTGTTTTCAATTTTTAAGTTTTATCAGTGGAAGAACTATGGCAGATATTTCTACATATTTTTTTTTTTTTTTGCTCCCAGTCGTTGATTCTTAACAATTGGATTCTCAATGATGATAATTTTATGAAACAAATCATTCTTGAATTTTTAAATATTTTTTTGAAAAAAAAAAAAAACTTTTCAAATACAAGTAATAATACACAGGTTAGTATATAAATAACTTGTGTTTAATAGTAAAAAAAAAATCAAATGGATTTATTGCTCAGAAGTGCCAGAAGTGGAATCATCCAAAAACCTTATATTCCAGGATGTGATACTCTACTACTGCACTAAAACATGCAGGTCATTACTAATAGTTATCTATATTTGGAAAGATATAAATAAAGTTTGACTTTTTCTAAAAAAATATTTAACAATTCAATTAAAAGTTAGAAATAGTCCCATATATAATCACAAGTTAATTCATTTATCTATTCTCAAAGTTAACTTTTTTGTCTTTATCATAACAGTCATAGTTGAAAAATAATTCAACTTAACTTATTAAAAAGTGAATATATGTATTTTTACATTCATTAGCAATAAATTAAGCTTCAATTGTGTTAAAAGAAATATTGTTTTAAATAATGTAACAATAAAAAAGTTTCAAAGATACAATTTTATCAAAATCTGATGGAACTCAATCAGTACTCTACTAAATTAGGAATGAATTTTCACAGAGTATTATATCAAAATAATAATAATAAAAACTTGTTTGAATACAAATTAAAAAATAGTACCTGAATAAAATAAATTCCTAAAATATTTTTTGTTTTTACAAAGAAAGAACCTAGCTTTTTCCAAGATTTTAAGAAAAAAAAGAGCAATATAGTTTTTTTTTAAAAAACAACAACAATGAAACAAAATAATGGAATAAATAGGTTTTTGAATAACAGAAAATAAATATAATGTAAACAACAAAGGTAAAAAAAAAAAAAAAAAGCTACATTATATTGCATTAAATTCTCAAAAATTAAATGTTTATTTGGAAACAGCAGTAGTGAAATTTTATTGCTGCATTACAAAAATATTCTAGTTTTCAATGTTTGAGTGCTTAAGTTTTCAATATAAAATTCCACCCATTTCTAAAAAGTCTACAAATACTTTTAGTATTATCTAATAGTTCATGTTACATGTTTCATATGAAGCATGCTAAAATATTATTACTCTACATTTTGATAGAAAGTGAAACCTTTCTCATGCTCTAGGCATTATTTTCTAACTCTATATGTTAATTATCAGAATAAATAATTTATAGAGAGGCAACTACTAACTAACCACAAAAGTCATGCATTACTCAGTTAATAAGTTATTAATACAGTTAATAAGTGTAGATTTCATTGAATTATATTCTTACAATATTAAAAATACATTTATCAATACTTTCTTCAATATTTAAATTTGTCTATACAACTATTTCAAAAATTTTAAAGTATCAACATTATTTTTTGTGAAAAAGATAGTGAAATTTATATATATTGGTTCATTTTTGACATTAAAATCAATATTATGATAATGTCATCTTTTACAGCATAAATAAAAATGTCAATAAAATACTCAAAGTGGTTCCACAGGAAATTTCCTATGTAATACACAATAAATGACCATTTAGACTAATACTGAAAATTTTGACATGGTGTGTTTAATTATTTAACATTTTGATGATTTCCATTTTATTATATTATTTTTACATATTGTTTGGCCATGTATCTAAAGTTAATAATTGCAAAAAGAATACATCTTGTGCTTTGATTATTAAAAAGATAGTGCTATCTCATAATCAGTCATGGAATCTTTACTATGAAGTACATCAATAATCACTGCAGAACCATTAACAACATCTCATTTCACAAAAACAGAAAGCATTTGCAATTTACCATATATCAGACAATGTTTTATTGATCCTGAAACATTTCTTTATGTATGAGGTGGGTAAATGAGTATTTATTCTATTTATCAATCATTTTTATCTATACCATTCATTCAACGGTTTAGTAACTTGATAAAATAGCATATTCAGAAATAAAAGTCCCAGGAATAACTTTCAGCTGAGTAACAAATAAATTTAGTTCAGTCTAACTGAATGGAATTATTAAAATACTTGTAAAGGTAATATTATCTTTCAAGCAATTAATTATATAATTATTTTTTTTGTTCAAAAATTACACAATGATGACTAAGACTATATTTAGTTAGTAGTTTATGCAGCATAGAAAATTCGAAAGGCATATATTCTCTGATGAATTAATTTTTGATTTAAATCAGGTATGGCCAACCTGTGATGGGTATGCCAGAAGCCAGAATATGTATGAAAATTGAGATTTTACACACACACATTTTTTTACATTGTTAAAATATGTATAAAAAAAATTTTGTTTCACATAAAAGAAACTAGCAAACAAATATAATTTTTTCTCAAAATCGATACATTATAGATGACTTATTTACTCAGAATTTCCAGAGACTTTCCATCTCTAATTGCGCATGATTCATTATTCATTCGGTGCTGCATATAGAAATAAGCACTGTTTTGTTTTCTACAAATTTTTGCTGTATGCATGAATTGTGAAGTTAACTTAATTTAGATATATAATAAAATATAGATTTTTTTAAAATTATTAAAACTTGCATTTGATTTTTGAATGAATGTTCTGCTTAATATGGCTAATAAAATATATATATATACCAGCATCAAGCAGCAGAGGGTTCCAAACTGATGGCTGTTTAACAAAGACAATAAAGCAGTATATGATTTAGTTGTGGACAGTTGTATGCATATTGTTGTCAATAAAACAACATTAAGAAATAGACCATAAATTACTCCTGGGCAAGAAAAAATAAAAATAATTTATTGCTTATGCAATTAAAAATAAAAATATTCAGTCAACATTCCTAATAAAATTTATCAGCAATCATTCAAATATATCTGCTATTATTATTTTTTTCCCTTTAACATAACAACCAAATAGGACAAACCTTTTGTTGATGAAGAATATATTTAAAAAAAAAAAAAACAAGGTTAAAAAAAAAAGAGTTTTCCATAAGATTTGAAAACAAAAAAAGAAATTATTCAAAAAATAAAAAATATATCTTTGGTTAGAAACATAATAAAAGTTCATCAATCTCTGCAAAATGTCTCTTAAGTTTAATCCAATTTCTCCAATCTCAAATCTCTCTTCTCCACATAATACAAATTTCCTTATTTAATCCATTTTACATGTGGTCTCTAAGTCTGTCACAATTTCTTGTGATCCAGTTTAAGACTAAAACTGTCCACTATTATTATTTCTTCGAACAATATGCCCAGTACAGTTTAATTTTTTCAATGGAGTCAGTAATATCTGTTTGTTCTCTTACTTACATACTTTGTTTTTGATCTCTCCATGTTAGTCCTAACATATATTTCTCCATAATTCATTGAGTGAGCCGACTGTTAGAACTGTTCTTCTGTTAAGCTTTAAATTCTCAGATCCATAAGAACTCATAAAATACATATATTAAAAACCTTTATTGTCAAAGACAATCATATTTCCTTTTAATATTAAGTTGTTTCTACTAAACCTTTATCCAAATTTAATTCTAGGATTAATTTTATCCATTATATCTGCAGTAATAATTTGACCAATTTGTTAACTTCTTTTTAACTTGTCATTATCTATCTTTATTTTCTTCTGAGAAAATCAAATGAACAAAACTACAATCTTTTTGGCATGACTTCAGTCCTATTTTCTTACTTTCATCTGATAACTCTTGCAGCATTTCCTGAAGCTCCGAAGCACTATTTGCAAAAATAATCATATTACCTGCAAAATCTAGATGAGTTAAATAATTTTCATTTATATTAGCTCCCTATTTTAATTCACTAAAATATTTCTTGTAAAAAGTCTAATATGGAATCTTGATGTCATGCATCCTTTTCAATGTTAATCTTAGTATAATCATGTAATCTAATTGAAGCTTGAGGTTAAATATTTAGACTTTATTTTAAAAATAAATGTACATTCCTTTGACAAAATACACACTGAATCTGCAGTGGTAAAAAACTGCAGCTCTTCAAATATGGGTGCAAAAATAAAATATCATATTTCAGCAAAATTCCTCATCTTTATGGTCTACCGAAAATCCATAAGGATCATATTCCATTAAGACTTGTTAGTTCTAGAAATTCACCATGTCAAAATTTGGCAAGATTTCTTCTCAAAGTTCTAAGTCCATTGGCATACAAGATCCAGTCCTTTGTCAGGGATTCTAGACACTTTGAAGAATTAATCAAGAACATGAAAATTGAAAGAACTGACTTACTGGTAAACTTTGATGTGGAAAGTTTATTTACGAATATACCATGTGAAGAAGCATTGTCTATTGTAAGGAAAAGATTAAATGGTGATAATAGTTTACAAACCACAACAGCTCTTCCTGTTGATAATATAATGGAACTATTAACATTCTGCATAAAACAACATACTTTCAATATAACACAGGTTTCTTCCAACAAAATCAAGAAATGGCCATGGGCTCACCATTTGTCTCCACTGATTAGCAATATTCACATGGAAGATTTTGAGACATTAGCCATAAAAACTACTCCATATCCACCTAAGTTTGGCATCGCTATGTAGATGATACATTTGTTGTATGGCCACATGGTGCAGCACTGCTACAAACTTTCTGAAAATATATCAACAATATATCCCATTCAATTAAATTCACAATAGAATCAGAACAAGAACAAAAATTGGCATTCTTAGATGTTCTTGTAACAAGACTCCCTCATAGCAAAATCAAAACTAGTGTACTGAAAACCTACAAATACAGGAAAATACCTAGCCTATATATCCAATCACACCAGAAAACCAAATCATGGAGTTATATTATCACTATGGAACAGAGCAAAAGAAGTTTGTTCAGAAACCAGCAATTTGGAAAAAGAAAAGATCTATATAGAACAAACTCTTATGAAAAATAGTTATCCATCAGCTGTTATTAAGAAAACTTTAAATAGACAAAAACAATCATCAAGAGAAAAGACAATTATCGATACTGTAGGGTACTCATACATTCCAAAAATAGCAGACAAATTAAGAAAAATCTGCAATCAATATAACATCAGAACAGCTTTTCAGAGCCATACCACCCTACGAGGAATTGTAACATCTACAAAACCTAAACTTGAAATGATGAAAAGAAAAAACTGCATCTACGAAATACCAGATTAATGTGGAAGAACCTACATTGATGAGACCAGTCATCCCATTGAAAAGCACTTGCAAGAACACAAACTGATGATTAGAAGAGAAAAAACAGATGTGTCTAAGATAGCAGAACAATATATGTGCCAATGAACATATGTTCAATTGGGAAAATACAAAAATATCGGATAGAGAAGAAAAAAGTACAAAAAAGAAAATTTAAAGCCGCTCGCATGACAATGGCAAAAAATCCCATAAGCCAACCCTGGATGACTACACATAATGTATGGAAACCACTAATCAACTTTGCTCTTATGAAGAAGTGGAGAAATCAGAAGGAACCTCATAGATAAGTATATGAAATTACTATAGATTGTTCCCTTTGGCAGGATGGCTGTTGGTTAGAGCATCATCTTAAAATTAAAAAAATCAAGAATCTAAGAACCCAGGTTAAAATCCCATGCACTAGTAGTACTGTCACTGATCAGTCCAGCAACACCTGAAGAAGAGGGGAGACTAATCCTTCTTGAAACATTGTGCATATACTAACCTATTTGATGCACTGAATGCATTTGGAATATTTAAATAAAGTTAAATTTTTCTGAAGACATTCAATATATATATATATATATTAGATGATGGAAATAGTCCAATATAAAAATACAACTAGAACACCATCATCACAAACCTTCAGGAAAAATCTACAACAGTATAGATCGTTAATCAACTGCTGGATGATATTATATAAGGACAAATTTCAATATTCAAGACTATTCAGGCTGGTGTTTTGGCAGCAATAAGATTCTCTGACATGCTGAACTATTCATTGTGGATCCTTAGGTGCAATGTCACGTTTGGTAAAAATTCAAGGAATCTACTTAATGATTTGTTGGGTATTATTAAAACATTGAAAGCAAGGGACTGCAAAATTTCCTTTGCTAAAATCCATGATGAAACATGGAAGCTATTAAATATTCCTGTATCACAACCACCCACAGCAAATTTTTAAAATCATCATTATATAATAATTATATGTATTTTTTCCCATTAATTTGTCTAATCAAATATCCCTTACACCAATTATATTGGTCATATCCTATAACCTAAGTTGCAAATTTTAATGTACCTATTTTTCTTTTTATTGGATGAATAAAATTCATCACTGAATAATTAAAAAAAAAAGATATTCTTTAGAATATGATTCTATCCCAAGTTTATACCTTGATGATTCAATGCTTAATTACTGTAGAAAGACTTTTGAGAATGAAATGCTTTTCCATAATCTATAAATTCAAGGTATAATGGCAACTCATATTCATTGGTCCTCTCTATAATTTCTCTCAATATATGGATGTGATCCCCTGTGCTAAAATCATTTTTAAATTTAGTTTCTTTTAGAGGATTAGAATACAATTTACTGTAATTGAGGTGTAATTATTGTAACATTTTCTTTATCATCTTTCTTAAATATCAATATTATTATTACATTCTTCCAATCATCTGTTACATTTTTATCATTTAGACATTTGATATATAACTTTGCCAACAATTTTATTTCTTCACCAGCTTCTTTTAACATATTGATTATAATTTCATCATTTCCTGAATCTTTTTCATTCTTTATAAATTTGATTCCACAATTTACTTCTTTATTCAAAACACTGGGCAATTTATAAGATATAATAAATGGAGATACTTTGTTTTCTTGTTCGTTATTATTATATAATTCTTTACAGAAAGTCTTCCACAAATTTCATGATGGATTTTCTCATTTTAGTAATAGTTCCATTTTCTTATTGTAGAGATGACTTTCCTTCCAATAACAAGATGCTGTTTTACATTTCTGAGATCTTTATTCTTTTCTATACCTTTCTTTCCCAATTTTTCTCTTTTTCATACTATTTTATTAAAATTTTAGATATTCAATTCTTAATGAATCATTTTTATTTATTATTATATTCCTTTTCTTCATATATTGTTATTCAATAAAAAAGTATTGGTAAATTACTATTTGTTTGTATTACGTGTTTTTGTTGCAGTTTTTAATAATGTACCAGTTATCTTCTTACTGATCTCATTCTAATTTGAATCATCTTCATGGTCTGCTAATATTTTAAAATGATTTGCAAATTCTAATTTAAATTCATTGGTATATGACAATTAGGAATATTAACTATGTTTTTCTTAATAATTTTGTCTCTAGTTTTGCATATATATATCTCATTAATCGATGATCATTTCCTGTGTTGAATCACAATTTCCTCTTAGTTGAAATACAATCTAATTCTGCTGCAACTTCATTTGGATACTTCCATGCCTATTTCCATTTAGCATTTTCTCCAAAAAAGAATTAATATACAGATTTTCTGAAGACCTAAGTCGTTGTTGTTCTCTCATTTCTATCATCGTAATCAAATTAACCCACAACAATTTTAAAATGTTTAGTTTGATCAAAAGCATTTATATATCCATATAAAAATCCTCTACTTCATCACAATAAGAATTCATTGGGACTGAATTATCTGCTTTTAGTTATTTTCCATTTTGAATAACCAATCTTGCCACTATCTGATATACCATCAATCTCCATAATGTTATTTTTCTTTTTATTTGTAATGAAGTCCATTCCAACTGTGTTTCCAATATTTATAGTTTGTAGTTAAGTCTACATCCAAATTTAAATCATTTATCTGTTCACATTTTTTTAACTTCACAAAGTAAATGTCCCATTCAATATTAAACAATTCTTCCAATTCATGCAATATTCATTCATTTGAAAGTGATCTGCAGTTGTAGGTATGGTAAATAGAAAGTTATCAAATGGCAGCCTGGGTAGAAATCAGGATTCTTAGCACCCTCTGCCTTTGACCCCCAACCACCTGATAAGAATAAGGCTACAAATAAATTTTGTTTGTCATCATTGTAAATATCTATTTTTTAAAAAAAAGTTCATTCACCCATACATTCATCTTGCCTTCAAGAAAACTCAACTGATATTTCAGTTAAAAAACTATTATTAGCCAACTGAAAATATCACAATGTTTCTTGATCATAAATTCAAAAGTAAAAAGCCAATAAGATGACCATGCTGGTTGATATGTATTGGTGAGCAGCCCATTCTGTTTGTTTGCTACACGTGTAATCATATAGTAATAATAGTTGCAATGACATGAATACAAGAAATGACCTTTAAGAATTTACCCTGCTTGATTCCTTTAGGACCTCAAACTGGAATCAAAAAATCTCTTTTCAGTTAACAAACAAGTTTTTTTTTCTGTAGCCATGAGCTAAGAGATCTTGACTAAAAATAAAATGTCAGCAAAAAAAAAAAAAAAGATATAAAATCTTCAGGTTTCATTTCTCTATACAGTGTTAAGAGTATTGACCAAATTGGATCAGATAGTTGAACCAATTGCTGTGTTGAAAATAATATTAAATAATTGATCTATTTAATATTACTACTAGCAAAATAAATAGATTAGAAACACTTAATGAAAAATAAATCTTTCCAAAATTGTATCAATGACTAATGTTGGTGCTCACAGTACTACTGGAGAGGAAAACAAATTTTGCCAATTTATTTACAATGTACTAGACATTCAGTTCTGGGTTTTATGTACAATGGCAGTTTCAAGTATTGGAAAATGACTTTTTTAGTAAACAATTTCTAGAATTTTTAAATGAGATAAACCCAGTGTATATGGTTTATTTATGGACAACAATGACTGGTGGTCATGGAAGTTTTCAAAGATTCATTGAACATTTAGATGACTTTTTCATAAGAACAAAATTATTGTAAAATATGACAAATTAATGGGTACTGAATGACTTTCAAAATTAGATTTTTGCTGATTTCACTTACACTTAAAGGAAATAATTTAGAAAGGATTTGAACTCAGTTCAATATAGATAATATACTTCTATTTAAATATTAAATGGCGTAAATATTAAACAGCAATATGTTGACAAAATGGTAACTGTCATATTTGATTTAATCAAAACATTTGAAGCTAAATTTCAAATTTTCAAGATGTTATTTCCAAATATTTTTGGAATACTAAAAAATTCTTAAAATCCCATGGAAATCCAAATCAAATTAAATTTACACAAGTTTTCTGCAGTCAGTCAAAATACAGAACAGGGGAATTGCAAAAACATCAAAATTTATTTTACATTCAGACATAGATATTCAATTAATCAATTTTCATTGCAGTTCTATATGAAAACAAAAGTATTGGTGACTTGAGGAAATAATGAAAACTTGAAATATCATTAAAAAAATTAATAATGACTCATTATTAATTTTCTCCTCTACACATATTTAGGAGTTATTACTTTCCTAAGTAAATTTTATAAGACAGTTTAAAAGAAAATTACTAAAAAGAGTCAAAATAAGACCTGACATAGCACTTAGCAATCGATGCACAAGAACAAAAATCTAATTAAATATTTTTTTTTTTTATATGACAAAATTACTCTTTATAAAATTCTATACTATTTACCTTTTTCCCCATATCAAAAACTGTTAGCTACATCAGCAACTTGATACATATTATTTGTAATATTTTGACATGTGCACATAGTTTCACTACCACTGATTTGAATTTGTCAACAGACATAAAGCTTAATATCTGATTATTGAAAATGTACAATAGGTTGAGGAAGAATAATGCATCATTGCCAATTATTATGGTATATACTGTTATATCAATATGAAAGCAAATTTTATAACTCCTTCATTGGATATTCAATTAGAAGAGATATTTTCAGTATGAAAGGATGATTCATTTCCTAGTCGCTATTCACAAAGTTTTAAACAAAAATTTCCCCCAAATAGCTTTGTATAATAATAATAAAATGACTTCATTACTCAAGAGTTCATAAGAAGTTTGAATGTCAGAAGTGCCAAAAATGGAATCAATCTGAGAATATTATCCTCCAGAATCTGACACTTATACCATATGTGTTAAACTAAACAGCACAAAACAATAAATTGCATGACACGACACAATTAAACAGCCAACCAGATCTTTTATGGAGATCGTTTATGTTACTGACAAAAATACCAAAATTTAACACCAGAATTTGAAGAAAAAAAAACCACATATAATTTCTTTTATGCTTAAGATATATGCAAAGGTTTTGTATCAACCAGGTAACAAAATGTAAAAAAAAAAAAGGAATTTAACTTGACATTATGAATTCATGGAGCTAGATTTTTGATTTATTTTGCAAGTATGGTATAGAGAATATTAAAAGATAATTTTAAAATGGCTTTAGTGATGCAACTTTTAAATTTGTATAAAATATACTACGTTATTGCAATTCTTTAAAATTATGATCAATTTTGTTCGCGCACATACATAATTATTTCAAAAATATAAAATAAAGTTTATAATTATAATGAGTATTGGGTTTCCCCTGTCTTAGTATTTAAATTATACATTACTTGTCATGATGAGTGAATTTTGATCATTATTCACACTATCGATTTCATGTGTATTCATTAAGTTTTTGATAAACAATCTAAAACTGATTCAGAGTGAATTTATATTTTGTTAAGAGTTGTTAGTAAACTTTCAATATTTATTCTTTTGTTACGGAAAAAAGATTTTAAACCTACATGCAGTAATTAATTATTCATTTAACAGAAAGGACCAAAAGTATAAGTAAAAAATTATTTTTTAAAAAGTGGCTTCATTAACGAAAATTTATATTGATCAGTTGTTAGTTAATAAATCAAGAGAATTAGTATTTTAATAAAAATAGAAAAAGTTAGTCAAAATCACAAATTGATTAGATCCGAATTAAGTTATAGAGGACTCGCATAGTTACTAATGATTATAGACTAATTTATAAAATGTTAAATGATATTCTTTTAACAATTATAACAGTTTGTGGGCAAAAAAAAAAAGCTTTAAATAGTAAATGGGAGAAGGAAAGCCCCCCCCCCCCACACGATCATTTCTGATTGTGATCTTAATAATAAATATGACTTATATAGAATAGGAATGAAGCATACCTATTGTTGAAAAGAGGATTTAATATATAATTAATTGGAAAAATGGGATTAAAAAAGTGCAGAAAGAAGATCCAGATAGTCGATAAGAGTGAAATCAAAAAGTTAATGGATTAAAATGGAAAAGATTATTGTTTTATTTTATCTTTTCTCTACTTTGATTTATTATTAAATAAAAAAAGTGTAAGTGACAAGAACTGGTGTCAAGATCCAAAGACCTTGATCTCCAAAGTCCACCACAAAATTAAATCGACTAGGATATTACCATTTATTTAAAATGTAATAAAATACTTGGACAATCATGAAGCTATGATTGGAGGAAGAATTATTTCAAATTCTACTGGATTTTTTAATTCTGATAATTAAAATGTTTAATTGTTTTTCTTAATTGTATCATGAATGTAACTTATCTATGAACTGTATTAGTGATATAAAACTTGATTTCAGAGTTATTTTATTATTAATCTTCTTAGCTCATCTAAAAATCACATCAAGAAGTTGGAGAGGATTATCCAACTTTCTTTTGATGTAAAATTTGTACTATTATTTAGATATATTTTCCTATTTCATTATGTCTTTTTATTTGCCAGATTTATTTCTATGCATCACCTAATCCCAAATCCTATTTGGACATATGTTGCACTGTTTAAAAGTTATTCCCAATCTGAAAATATCAATTGCAATCTAGTTTGAACAATAAAAATACTTTTTAAATAATTACAAAAAAAAAAAATATTCATTTAAGTTTACAAATTTCTATAATTAAAAAAATGAACATTTCAGTAAATATATTCCAAGTATGTATAAATACAATCTTGTATATTTTAGCAGAGTGGTAGAGGAACAGTTTCAAGAATGAAAGATTTCCAGATCATAATTCAATCTATTATTTTTAATCCTAGAACATCACTATTTCACTGCAATTAACTATTTTATTATTATTAACAACAATTTGGCAATTTGATTATTTATACATAATTTTAATTAATCTAGCACACAAGATTAATTTTAACATCTCTTCTCGGATTCACTCACAACACTACTGCCCCCACTTTCTAAAAAACATAAACACAAGAATAGTTTGAAGAATTGTTATATTATTGATGCATATTGCATAGATCTATATTTTAAGCATATCTTGTATCAAATTCAATAAAACAATTTTTGGTTAAGTGATTAGAACGACACAAAATTATATTATATTTAAATATAAAAAAAGTGATTTATGCAAATGCATAGATTATGAAAAAAAAAAAAAATAGTCATAACATTTTATTTTTGAATGTTTTTTTCTAATATATTTCCAAAATCCATTTGATTCTTTAGTTTTAATAATAATTAGATCATATTGCAGCTAGCTGCCTTCCAAGTCTTCCCGGTCAACGCATTTGACATATGGAAAAAAAAAAAGTAACTTTTTAAGAACTTAGAAAATATTAACAATTTTCACAATTTCAAATTCTTTTGGAAAATGGTGAATCTTGGTTGTTCTCTATTATACCACCCCCCTCACCTAATTTGCGATATATATATATATTCAATATTTATGAATATTATGTATATGCTTTTTTTTAATTTTAAAACAAATACCACAATAATTTTATCGTTTCGATTCCCCACGATTTAATTCTTGAGAAAAAATTAACAGTAACAATAGTTAATACACACCTATTTATAAATTGTTAAAAATTCCCTATTAATATTATTCAAAAATGTAATAAAAGATAATTTGAAATAATCATTATAACGCATTAAAATTTTAACACAATTATTACTCAAAAAAATGGCCAAATATATTGGGGGGTGTAGGACAAATAATTAAGAAAACTAACTAAATTATAAATAGTTCCTCCATAACAACTTCTGACTGAAATTAAGGAAAGAAGTATTTTTTTTCAATTTACGAATAAATTATTATTAGGAATAGCTTCTAAATCAATATGAACAACTATTTAAAAAGTATTCATAATGGTGGAATTAATGCAAAGAGAATCAATAGTCTATAGTATTTTGACATAGTAGTGGTGGTAGCAGGAATACCTTTAAAAAACAAACTATAATGTGCTTTACCTGATGACATTTTTTTTTTTTTTAAAAATTCATTTCAATGAATTTGAATACAATGATTTTTGTAATAATTTTATTTCATTAAGTTGGACTGATTCACAGTCTCCAATCAAAGCTTTTCTAAATTTCTTTGAATAACGATAACAAATTTAGAAAAGCTCTGAGGAAGATTGTAGATAGTTATAACTGTTAGCGAAATAAAATAAAAGATTATAAAAAGCATTGTGTGCAAGTGCATAGGAGTAGTTTATTAAAGTTTCCAAAATAAACATAAAACAGAAATGTTAGGTTTTAATAAATAGGATGTAATTAGACTTATAAGCTGATTCTATAGGAAACAAATTTAATATATGCTTTATCATAAATTTTGAAGTCAAAATTTAATATAATAGATCAATTTGTATTAAGAAAAGATAGAGAAGTCAATGTAATAATTGGAATTATGAATACTGATGAAGATATTGAAAAAAAAAAAGGGGGCGAAACTTGGCTATTTTGATGAATGCTAAAAATCATGCACATTTGAAGCCTATATTATTGAGTGAAGATACTCATTTACTAATTCAAGAAGTAGTTTAGTATGTTTAAGATAGAATGAGGATTTAAGAAACTATAAAGAATGTAAAAAAAAAAAGAATAACTGAAACAATATTAAGACAGTAGTTATAAAAAAAGAATGCAATTAGCTTCATTACATTACTAAATACTTGATGAAAAACAATCTATTTTGCAATCAAATTGATTTTATACTAAATCATGTTTGGTCTTACTTAATCTCCAATTCATTCATAACAATAAATCAGTTTTTTCTTCTTCAATATCAACCTCTATTTCAACTATTCTTAACGTGCAATGGCTACAAGGCAGTTTTGTAATGTAAACACTACATGCAGAATTTTGCTCATTAGAAAAATATTATTTTCTGGCATAATTACAGTTCCAAATGGTCATTTAAAAGAAGTAAACCAAATCTAGAGTCACTGTCATTATAAGTAGCTTTAGACTTTCCTAATGCTCCTAAAATATGTTATCTTTTTCTCTAAGTATGGATTTTTAAGCAATTATATTAATGCTTTTAAAAAAATTCAAGTATTGAATGTTTTTGGATTGCTTATAATTTTTATATAAAATAAATAATTTGATAGCTAAAATATTTATTATTTAGAAGAAAATTGCCATTAACCAATATCTTGTTCAAGTTATATCCTGCAATTATTCCAGACTTTCAGTGCTAAAACATGTATATAAAAACTTTATACAAAAATGTATAAAATTTTCATAGCCTAGTAATTGATTTCAATAGAATCCGCTCTTTTATAAAAATCACAGACATTATAATAAAATAAACTTATTATTCTAAGAATTACTTATAAAAAATTAGACCCTCCCCCAATAGACTGCATAAAATAAAGGAGCAAAATTACTTATATTTAGACAACGTTCAGTATGATATTGGCAAACACCTAAAAAAGTGATACAAAACTTAAAGACTATGTGAGGTAAAGTCAAATTAATTTGATTTTTGTAAAATAGAGACAGAAAGGTACAGAGATGGATATATCTGTTCTGTTTAAAAAATAAAACGAAATTAGGGCATTTGAAAATTGATAGCAGGATAATTTACTGTATATAGTTGCTGAGAGTTAAATACAGTAAGTAAATAAAGAAAATACAAACTGCCTTGAAATTATCCTAAACTATCACTATTTTTTTTTCTAAAAACTTGACTTTTTCTTTTCTAATTTTAATTATTCTAAATTTATAAGATTATATTAAATTTATTTTGAATCACTTGTATAGAAAAAGAATACCATCTTTTTATTAAGTCAAGAACAAATACTTCTAGTTCATTATAATTATATGACAGTAGTTTTAACCTTTTTACATAATTGCTTCCATTTTTTCCAGGCCTTTTGCAAAAATATAAATATGAAATTATTTTCAATGAAAAGCAAAGACAAAATACATATACAGAATAAATGGTTATTTAAACATAATCTGCACATATTAAATTTAAATTCTATACATATGTTTATCTCTTTGATTTTAACAATTTATAATCATTCAAAAGTAATTTATATATAACTATATAAAGTATAATTTCATTTCAAACTAAATGGAAAAGCACAAAAAAAAAAATTATGGTAACTTTAAATCTTTGTAATAAAGTAAATAATATCAAACTTGTTAATACATATTCTTTATTTTGCATATATATATATATTAAGCAGCTAAATGTTCATAAACACTATTTAAAAAAATCTGTAAAGATTATAATGAGAAGGCATATTCTTCTTCAAATCTAGTGTGATCCTGAATCTGATGATGAAACTTCAGTATCATCTAGAAAGATCAAATTCAGTTTTAATAAAAATGTTAAAAATTTTCATCATTTAACAAAAAAAAAAGTCAAAGAATTAGGCGAAATTATTTTGAATATAAAAATCTATATTAAAAACAAAAAAGATGTAAAATCACTTTGAAAGAATAATTATCCATAGTTCAATGGTTTTGCTTAAGTGGTCAAATAACACTGAACACAAATATAGTAGATAATTTTGTTGAAATGGCTAGTGAGATTTTTATTTTGCTCAGCTGACAAGATTTCACTTTTATCTTTCTATTTAGCCATTATAATTTATCATGGGCAAAGAAAAAATATCTCAGTAAAGAATATGCATACTAAATGTCATAAATGAAAGTTTGTCAGTAAAAAAAATATCTTAAAATTAAAACTAATAATATTAAACACTTACTAATTACAGATTATTAATACAATTGCAAAAAAAAAAAAAAAAAGATAATAACTTTCTCCGATATAAAACGTTATTACTAATACGATTATAAATTATTCATTGATATACAGTAGTCTGTTATAATAAATTAGTTGGTTCCAGAAAGGCATTCATTACATCATCCATTTATTGAAACTTATAATGAAATATAGGTAACTTAGGGATAATCCATTTCAGGCCCATAATCTAGAATAAAATTACCACCCAAAATAACCATTTAATCAAGATATATATATATAATACAAAATCAAAAATATGTGAATAAAATTGTCATATAATTTAATTTTATTGAAAACTACAAACCCAAATATACCCTAATAAAAATTCAGTGTTGATTCTGCTATATCATTTGGAAAAACTTTCCCTTTTATTTAAAAATATTTTTTCTTGACACTATGTTTAAGTATGTTTTCTGCTTCATAGTGAAAATTAATCTATTAAAGGCAAAAATAAATTTATGCTGATTAAAAAACATCACTTTTTCACTTTAAAATTTTTTTAATACTATTAATCAGTTTTTCAAAAAGGTTTGGAATAATCATATGCACCCCATGTCAACCAATAGTATATGTCATAGCACTTTTACTCATTGATAATTTTCATTTGAAATTTTATTTTTCATGATGTTAATCAGTTTCCTAATGGAAATATTTATAATCATAACCAAAATTATTATACATGTTAAGATAAGCTTAATAATTAAAAAAAAAATAATTTTTTTTTTCATTGCTAAAGTCACAAATAAACAAGTAAGGAAACTAAATGGATAACTAAAGCGTTACCTGATAAAGATATCTGCCACTCTAGCCTGAACTCAATTGAAAGAATAGAATCAATTACAAATTGGATTAACCAATTTAAACCTCATATCATCTGTCTTGCAGAAACTAAGCTATACTCACTCTCAAATCCAGAATTACTAATTAAACTTGCCAATCTAGGGTCCTTTCATCACTCAACTTCGGCCCATCCCTCTGCAGGTGTTGCCATCCTAATTCCTAAATATTCCCCATTCAAATCATATAAAATAAACTTCATCAATCAATATCTCCTAATCACATTATCTCACTGGTCCTTTAAGAACATTATCTTTATTTACTTCAAGAGAGGCTTTTTGTTAATTCACTCATTAATCCAACAAATAAATGTATCACTCTGATCCAACCCCTATCCTACATTTATGTTTGGAGATTTTACTACTACTTACAATCACTTCAATTCCAGATACAATCATCTCATAAACACCCCACTTATGTGTGCAGAGGGCTTCTTTCTCGCGGAAGCCTTCTCCTACTACACTAAGCAATATGCGACCCTCATAGATCTGGCTTACTACTCCCCAGACCTCCATTTCATCATTGATCCCTTCCTCCAACCTATTCCTTTCTCAGACCACATGGTGCTAGAGATCAATTTATCAAATGACCAGTTTCCATAGCTGTATGAGTGCTTGAAGTCATCCACCCACATCCTACTCAAGACCACTGCCCCAGAAACAATCTTATCTGAGGGTTATATATATATTTTAGAAAAATTATCATACTTACCTTACCTCCTGCAATAATTTTTTTTACACAGCCAAGAATAAGAGTCCCACTTCCCTTCTCCACAAGATGGATTTAATCAGCAACACCTTGAAATAGATAACTGCAGTCCCTGCTTCAATAGAGTTAATTTTTAAGTTTAAGCAACAATACAAATGAATCAACAAACCATTGCTGATTATATCTCAACAAAAAATCAAGCATCTGCCTAAGCCAGTCCCATAACTGGTCCAGAAGCTACATTAGATGGGCTCTGGGCCACAAGGATCGATTAAATACTCTCTTCTCCATCATAATTGATAATAACCTCTATGCTGGTAACAACATGATCATACAAATTCTTAATTTTTTCAAAGCCAAATATTCTCATGAGTCAAATCATCCTAACCTCAAGGAATCTACAGCATAACTAAAAAAATATTAGTACTAAACTATTCTCTATGCAGGAGAAAACACATCCGGGTTTCCATGCCATCCCACAATTTATCCTACTTCACCTCAAAAAATTTTCAGTTCCAATCTTACATAGAATGGTTGATCTCTAATCTACCAAACCCCTTGACATTGGTGGCCTGTACCCTATAGGGATGGTGCCTTTTTTCAAAAAGGAGACATTACCATCCCCTCTTGAGAATCTTAGCCCATCTCTATGACATCATTAATGATCAAAGTGGTTGAATCAATAATCAAGGATAAGATTTAGGATAAGGTTCTTCCATTCATATTGCAGTTTGCCAAGGATTCTTCAACCAATGATGCAATAGCATTATTCAAAATGATAGTTGATTACACCAGAATCACGAGGAAATTAACCCAGTAGTCATCCAGCTGAACATTGCCTCATCAACCTTCTTGCCAAATATATCCCAATTGGGATAATCAATATTATAACAAATTTCCTCAATAACAGGGATTTCCATCTCCCTGAATGGAAGGATCTCACCATCTGTTACCCCAACAAATTCTATTCCACTGGGCTCTCCAGTGCCCTGCTATTTATAATCTACATTAATCCTCTATTAATTAGACTTGAACAAGATCTCCCTGGAATATTCATACCGGCCCTCAATAGATCCTACACAGCGTACATGGATAACCTGGCTGTTTTTCTCCCATCACAAAAGCTAATCCCAAAGCTTGCCAAAATGCTCCGGGCTTTTTCTTCAGTCAGGACTGACTTTATTTAAATAAATCCTTGGCATGGAAGATATCCTCTGGAAATACCATCCCCTCTCCTTTTACTGCCATGCCCCAAAAAATTTCTGGGTTTCCCAATCTACAACTCACCCCTTGCAATGAGAAGAACTATACAGGACTCCCTTCTCCTCTCAATACAAAAAACCATTGATTCGTTATCCAAAGTTCATTTGTCATTATATGCAAAAACTTCACTGATCAATATCCTGGTGTTCCCAAGGATTTATTTCATGTCAATCATTAACTTTTCCCAAAGATTCATCAGAAAGATAAATTCACTATGTGCAAGACTTATGTGGAAGGTTAAGACCGTGGCCATTAGCCCGAAGGACCGCTATAGGCACACTAAACTCAATGGGCTATTGTTGCACTCTGTTATAACACCATCCTTAACCTATTTCCCGGAAGCATCATACTTCATTTCGGTCTGTCCTACTGACACCCCTCCTCCTCCCGTGAAGGGTTGGTTGCCATCCTTATTGCTAAATATTGCAAAATTTATTTCTCTACCTAATCAGGTTAACTCACAGAAAATTAAGCAATGGGATGCATACCATCTAATTAATGAAGAAATACTCCCAATCCCATCACTGCTAATGCTTCCCAATCATTAAAAAGTTTAAATAGTGGCATCTAGAGCCACAATTTTTATATTAAAATAAACCCGAATGCTCTGCCCACTTGCTATTTTCTGGTCTATCATAGAGGATTCTTGTGCTTGGACCCGTCAGGGTAATGACGCATTCTGAGCCATTGTACCTCACTCCAATGGGACCGACACTTTATCGCATCCATATACAAAACTAGTGCCTCTCCTAACCTAATGGGATCTTTCCATTCATAAGAATCATAACCTTTCTGCTGTTTGCCTATTGGTCAACTAGATGCCTTCTCATTTATGACCACACCTTGCTTGACCATAAGAAATTACTTCTGGCAAAACTTCAGGCCACCAGAAACAGAAATGAAAAACTAGCTCCAACATACATCTACAATGCTACATGGAGCCTTGTAGTAATGGACAATTTGTGATTGAACAGTTGATTTTTCACCTCCAGACAATAGGTATTGAGTTGTGTAACCTTTTTTTATAGTCTCTGTTAACAACATAACTCTGTTACTGCTATAATGTAATTCTTTGAGCTCACAATAAAATTTCTTGATAAAAAAAAAGTAGTCAGTGCTATTTAGTCATTATAATAAGGCTTTGATGTAACAATCTCTTTTTGTTACTCCTAACATCTATTTCTCAATACTTTTTTTATCATGTACACACATAAATATATGTAGACTGGTTTAAATAATTTATATACTATAATCTGTAAATATATTTTACATAAAATGTATTTTGAGAATAAATCATATGCTTAATTATGAATATATATTCAAAGACAGAATAGTAGGTATAAATATTTATGAATTTAATTAATCCACTTTTAAGATTTGATAAAACTCATACATAACATCAAGATAAAATTAAAAAAATAGTTGGTACTTTTGCATGCACAAATGTCTTAAGCATCATATTTAGTACAAAGAATAGCCAAATAAAGTTATACAAAATAAACATGCTGGTATATTCATGGATATGCCACAAAGAGCACCATATAGCCTGAAACCAGGTAACTTGTGCCTAATCTAAGATTAAAGAAATTTGTCCCTTATCTTGGAACTGATGAAAATATGGGATAAGCCAGCAACAACAAAAATAATAAAAAGAACATCTAATATTTTAAAACAAGTCACATAAAATATTGAATAAAATAATTAAAATTTTTTATTAAATTTATTTTACATTAAAATTAAAGATTATATAAAACATTTTGATATGATTTAATTCAAAACATTAATTTACTTAGACTCAAGGACAATTCATTATTACATCAATTATGTTGATTCAATTGACGGAGAATATCAGAAGAGAAAGATGGGACAAAAATAATTTGATTTTGGATCGTTTGAGAAAATAAGTCTTTGCAAATGCAAACTCATCAGCAAATGGTTAGTTAATAAAAACAATACTAGGATATAAATAAATAAAAATGGTAAGAGTGATTTTTTCAGAACTCTGTTGCTGCTCAAAGAATCATACTTCCACAATCTCTTATAATTAACACCTCTGATAAATCAATTATTGTCAACTGATGCAGTCAAAATATATAATATAGTAATTTCCATCTTGTGTTAAATTATAGAATGGCTACTAAGGATAATCTGTACAGTCATTCTTCTATATTAGTGAGCCTTACCAAGTCATTCACCAAGTATTAATTATAATAATTAAATTGCTTTTACATTTTTTGTTTGCTTAAAAAGATTTTTTTTTTTTAAGTTAGCAACTGAGATTCTATTCATATTTAGGCTTCTGCTATTGTGATTATTGTTTACAATTGATTATTTACTGGTCTAAATCTTTTTCTTATCACACAATTAAAAACTTTTAATCACAACTACTATCAAGGAAGGCTGTAAAAAATCCAAGCATTAAAATTAATCAAGCCCATTGTTACCTTATTAGTCAGAGCAAGAGTTAAAAATTCATCAGAAAATATCATGTATAATATGAAAAAAGATAAAAATAATCTGCTTTTAAGTATGATATATTGTGCACTTGTGTGGATAGGCAGAATTAAATGTCTAGTGGATTTTATAGGTTCTTAGATCAACTCTTAATACCCGAGTTGGATGAATTTAGACATTATATGTTTCTACATCTCATTTATTTAATCAGAATATGAGTTTTTTTTTAGAGTTAAGTTAAAGATTTTAAAGAAATTTGGAGATTTTAACTCCACAAGTTAATTCTGCTATTATATGGGTAGATTAGACAATCATTAATTATGTGGTTCATGATTTATGTTTCCTTGTAACATGATAAATCAGAGACTTTAAAATTTTATTTTTGATATAGATAAATCAATTATGAGTCACCTTGAACCAAGTGATATTTCAGTAATATTTAGAAAAATGGACTTCAGATTTTATTGTTGGATCTGGGGAAAAAAAAAAAAAATTGGAATTCACAAGAAACCCATTTCTTATGAAATAGTTATTTAGTTAGTAGAGGGCTCTTAGTTGATTTGAGACGTATCTCAAATATATCTTAAATTAATGACCAACAGTTATAGACTTGAAGAATTATATTTAGATTATTAGCTAATGGTTTATATTCTTTCTCGATGAAGATTATATCATATAAAAAAACAAGCTCTTATTATATATAATTACTTTAAGAACATTACATTTTGAATATACAATTTTTTTTTTTAAAAAAAATCTGATTTGAAATCACTATATTCTGCAACTACAAACTGCACATAAAAAAAAAACCTAGACTATTTGAAAATGTTGCATAGTTTTAAACAATTGCTTACAAATGTCTTTTCCTGTGCATAATAGACCCTAGCCTGTCATTTGAAAGATGGTAACCCACAATACAGGGCTTTTCCTGCAGTTTAGCAAGACTGAATCCCTAATTGTGGTGTGACATGCATTTCAACAGTATTTTAATATTGGTTTATTAATGCCAAAGGGTATTCATCTTTGGTACTGATAACTTGATGAAATATTGTTTACATAAAGGGAAAAATAGATGACCATGCATTTTGGAAAAAAAAAAGTTTTCTGCATAGTTGCATAAGGCCATTTGTTAGGCCAACGAAAAACTTGTGATTGGCATGTGTTAAGGTGAAACCATAACAGTTGTAACTGGATACAAGCTCTTCTTGCAAATGATATAGATGGGGTTTAGGATTTACTGATGCAATGATATAGAACAAGAAGACAACTTTCTGTGCTTGATTTTTCTTTTGATGAAACAATATTTCATCTAAGTGGTAAGGTTAATGTCACAATGTGTAAATATGAATTATGAAATTCAAATAAAAATGTAGAGAATGAGTGTAATATCCTGAACATGAATCACATTTTATTTCTCCAAAAAAAAAAAAAAGACTTATGACCTTTTCTTTTTCAAGGTAATACAGTTATGGAACAAATATATCTTAGAAATACTATAGATCTAGCTCATTTTTTTCCATAAGAAGGAACACTGCAACCTGCAAATTTATTTTCTAAATGACATATTGTTCAACAATGGATAGGAGATTCCAAGATTTGTCAATACTCACTTGTTCTCCAAGATCTCTACATTATATCCTATAATTTTTTCTTATAGGTGTATGTCAAAAACCATGTTTTTGTATCATCATTAGCAATTAATCTGGATAAGTTCAAAAACAAAATCATGGCATTGATGTCTTTAATGGAAGATACTTTGAGAGGCATTTGTGACAAATTCAACTATCATTTTGATAGTATTTATACAGCAGATACACTTAGAACATTTATAAAATATTTAGTAAATCTTGATAATTCATTAAAATATTTGCAAGTTTT
This sequence comes from Epiperipatus broadwayi, assembly GCA_028023455.1. Taxonomy (NCBI): domain Eukaryota; kingdom Metazoa; phylum Onychophora; class Udeonychophora; order Euonychophora; family Peripatidae; genus Epiperipatus; species Epiperipatus broadwayi. Next base: position 1,089,909 of record JAQFVV010006369.1, on the reverse strand, counting down.
TGAATAACTGCAATACACTGATGTCATGAATTATATGGCTTTGAAACTGATCATTATTTTGAAATATCCTATAATTGCTACTAACATTAATATGCTAAAATTCATCCAAAACTATATCTTTTAAGACAAAAAATAAATCTTTAAATAAAATATATTGAATAATCAATCCTTTTCCCCTTGAAAATATAATGCACACATAAATTGCTTCATTTTTAAAAATTTAAACAATCACTATTATTCTTCAAACACAGTTGCAAATGCAGAAAACAATAATTAAATGTCTATAACAAAGTATTCAAATCATAAAAATAATAGTTAATATGTAATAGCTGAAAATTTTAAAAATCATAAAACCTTATAGACAAATAAAGAATAATTAATGAGGAAATCATACAAATACAAACGAAAGAAGATATATTTGGTCTTTAATAAAAAATTAAACTCAAAAGAAATAGAATTTCTAAATTTAAGTGACAATGAATTATGTATTTATTAAAAGAATGTTTTTGTCAGTATTTGCTCGAAATATAGCACTTATAAAATTATTTTATTATGAAAAAACCATCTAATCATTTGAAAAATACTCCTGACATAGCACTGTGTACAAATATTTATAATAAAAGATATATAAACGGGGGGGGGGGGCAGAGAAGAGGAAAATAACTAGGCAACAGAAATTTATCTATTCTTTAAAGAAATTTTTGCAAAATAAACCTAAAATAGTAAACATAGCAATTATAGTTTCACCCTATTGCAAACTCTTATCTAACATTGTCTATTATTGAAGACTTCAATGAAAATAGCAATCTCATTTATACTCTACATTTAAAAATAACAAAATATTAAGTGATTAAATAATGAGATATAATTACAAACAAACCAATATTTATCATTATACTATGTAAAATAATGTAATTAGCACATCAAGCTTTTCTATTTTAATATTTTACTTTATTCTTTTTAAATATATTGTAACAATATATAACAAGGGTAATGGAAATTCTCCTCAAAAAAATAATAAAATAATGAAAGGTCAGCCGCAAACTTAACATGGAAAATGAACAAAAATCAACATTGGAAGCCATTATAAGTACTTAAGTTATAATATGACATCACCAGTAATAATCATATTTTGTGACTGAATTTAAGATATATTATAAATCTTAGAGAAGCTAACCATCACCAAGCCAATGCCCAATTTAGGGCATAATATAAAAGCAATCATCAAAATTTCATCTGCACATATTTAAATGCTAAAATATCTACAATAATAAGCACAAAAAGATCACCATCAATGATCTGGGAAATCAGATATCATGAGTGCACTGGTAGTCAATAAACTAATTATCATATCTATAAAGTAAAGAATGTGAACTTTAAAGATTATCTTTACTTTTGTGCCAATCAAATAATTATATAGAGAACCATCCAGATGTCCACAAATATTGCAAATACTAAAATGCTTTAATCTAGAGACTCGTGAACAAGAGAAATATATAAATTTAATTCATTTTATTAAATAATTTCACTTGGATAACCTACAAATTCCTTAAAATATAATCATAAAATCACACACAATTCACAGAACAGATATATGGAAGAACAAAAACGTAAGATAACTGGAAATTATTTATCCTTTTATCAAAAAAAACAAAAACAGTAATTAATAAATAGAAGAATATATATAAAATGATAAGACAAACCTTAACTAAATATTAATCAATTCTGTCCATGCAATGTACATATAAATTCATAACATATATATTATAATATTAGTTGTTATTATTTCATTTTTATCTCTTAAATTATTTATAAATATAATTTTTATTTACTATTTTATTATTAACATATATACTATTTATATAACATTTATTAAATAATATATACCTTACTTTTGATAAAATGCCAATTTGAAGTTAAGAATAAATACTTATATATTTTTTTTTTATTTTATTATTAAATCTTAATGTCAGTGGAACAATTGATAGTTGAATTAAACATGAACTTATATAACACACAGCAATTCGTTCGCTCTAAAATAAAAAAAAACAAAAACAACTTTTCTCTTTAAAAATATTTTCTTTTATCAATACTACTATTTAGCGATTGGAATTTAATATTAACTTTTTCAAATTAAAATAATTTATTCAAAGTCAAGGAAAATATATTTAATTTTCTACTTAATCTTAAAGGAATAACAATATAAAGAAAAAATCTTTTAAGTTTTGAAACTATTTTTTAACTCTTCCATTATTCTTCGGATATATATAATTTAAGATAATTATATATATTAAGGATAAAACAATGGCACTGAGTAGACACTCATTATATCTAAAAGTTTCAAACCAACCTTCATCTATTTTAAAATATTTTACATATTAATATATAAACCTGTGATAATAGAAAATGAAGATTAAGAACATCTACATTCGAAGAATATTATTTTATTTCACCTTAATCCTCATTATTATCAATTTTCTTTAAGGATAAATGGAAATCTTACAAATGGATGATATTTCTAAGAGATCTTCATTGATGTGAACTATAGACTTCAATATCTACTCTCAACTCTCTATAATTAGTTTCCTTATTATTTTTTACATATATTATAATAATTTTTTTTAATTTTTTTTTTTATTTTATCTTTTTTCAAATTTACATCATATATATCTTAAAAGGAAAATTATATTTATTATTAAATATAATTAATTGAAAGCTTAACATAATTCATTAAATTAGATGAGGGATATAAAAAATGTTATTATTTGACAGATATCTTAAACAGGATTATTTTTTCTACGTAATATAACTTTATATTTTTTTATTAAAAATACATAATATATAATAATAATACTTTATTTATGAAATATAAATAAAACTAAATAAATTAATAAGTTACATAATTATTATTTTTAACAGATATTTTTTTATATATTAATTTAAGCTATTTTCTTTAATTTTTGAAAGTTTATTATAGTATTGATTTTATCATAGGGTATTAAATAAAAAATATCTTTATTAATATTCTTTAAAATGATAAAATTCACCATTTATTTATTAATATTTTATTATCTATTCTATTATATTTTTTATTTTTATTAAATATTGATTTTTAACGTACTTTTCTAATCATTATTGAATTATATTATATATATGCTAGTATTATAAATGTCATATGAATAATAGTTATAATTAATGCTTATATAGAGGCATATGAAATAACTTGTTTTTAAATTTTGAAAAGAGCTGATTGCAAATTTGTGAGTTTAAATATCTGGCATAATGGTGACTGAAAGAGGGATGAAAGATGGATGTTGGTCTAATTGTATTTAAACTTATTTAAAGATTAATGAGCTAGCATAATAGAGGTATATATAATCATGGACTTGGTATTTCATCGATTATTTCTAGCATCTACTTGAGACAAATCCGATTGTAGTGAAATGTATCCTCTTTCTAAGGAATTTAATCATCTCTTTATATTTAACAAACCAACTTAGATTTTAAATATAATCCATCTTTATATTTGCAACCTAACTATGACATTAAGTTAATGATTTCTAAACATTAAATATAATTGTATATTACAATTAATACATCACTGGGTGATTAAATGCGTTCGTTATATTTATGCCTCAACTAAGGCTATCAAATAGGTCCCGTTATATTGGCAACAACTAGGGCTCGAAATAAGCTAATTAGAGCTTGAAATACCCCACATACCTGAGTGTCCCGTTATATTGGGCAACAATAGGCTGAAATAAGCTAATTAGAGCTTGAAATACCCCACATACCTGAAAGATGCCGTTATATTGGCAACAACTAGGCTCAAATAAGCTAATTAGAGCTTGAAATACCCCACATACCTGAGAGTGTGTAGTATATTTATTGATATGAGATGTATAGTTTAAAGAAAATTTTCATTTGAGATCATATAAAGATACATCCCGTTATATCTGGCGACCCAAACGTTAAGGGCTTCGATTAATTAAATCTCAGATCGGAAGAGCTGCGTTTTATCTGTGTGACGTTTTAGGCATTGAATCTATAATTTTGATTCATTATATATGGTATTTATAATTGCAAGATTAATATAAAAAAAAAAAAAAAAATGGTAATATATATAATATGATTTAGACAGATCAATATTTGAATAACTAATTATTAAATTATGTTTTAAACAAGAGTTGAGTGGGATAAAGTTTTATATAGACATAGACGTTTAAAAATATACACATATATTATTAGAACATCATAAGTATATATAAATAGCATGGGGTGGTAGAGAACTTTACGATATAATATTTGGTTATAAAATATATATACACTTAAGTAATATTTGAATTAAGTTAAAATTTGTTATGCTGCGAAGTGGGAAAATGTATTCAAACAAAGATATTAAATGCCTAGTCAAATGCAAGATGATTGCAAAGTGAACTAAATGATGATAATATTATTATTGAACAATCATCATTAGTACAAGCACCTGGGGGTTCTACAACCATAATTGAATACCCTCAACAAACACCGAGTTTAGATCAAGTGTTATCTCAAACACAAAATATAGTTGATGAAGGTTTAAATCAATCATCTAAATTGAGATAATCAACACTATGTTGGTACAATTACATGTTACATTTATGAATATTGTTTAAAAACAATAAATGATAATAGTACTGTTTTAGAAGTGAGTAATTTAAAATACTGAATAAAGGAGATAATGTACTGTTTTAGGAGTGATATGGTAATTTAAAATACTTAATAAAAAATGATAATAGTACTGTTTTAGGAGGATAGTGAACTTAAAGTGATTTGACAAATGGATGATAATATTAATATTTAAAAGGATTTGAATCAATTGGATAATAATAGTAAAATTAGTAGTTTAAAAATGATTTGAAGGTTGAAATAACAGAATGGAAAATAAACTACTACAAAAATCCAACAATTAATTTAAGTGGATAATGTTAAAAAGATAACAAAGAAATTAAACAACATTAAATGATTTAAAGAAAGATATTGATAATGTTAAGGAAAGATGCAGTAGAAATCAAAGTTGTTGAACGAACAAACTAATGAAGTAGAAAGACTTAGACACAAAAGTATCAACAATATGAGGCAATAAATGCCAAGAATCCAAAACTTACCCTGAGCTGATAGGAATATGATGATAGCATCCAAAACAAATCTTATTCAAATGAATATTTCAAAAAATGATGATATTTTTATACAGCAGAATGAAATATTTAGCATTATATTTGAATATCCAAATAACTTAAAAAGAAGAGGATATGGACATGTAAATATAAATTAAATATAGGAATTGAGAGAAACAACAAATGATAATATGATGTTAGATAATTAGACTGATTTGTATTAATAACAAGTAATCATGAACTTATGAAATTGAGAGATCATATTAAAGATATAATAGATGAATACAAAGTGAAATGTATTTGAGTCAATATATTTTTTACCCAGAACAAATATAAAACTTTATCAACAGGCTTGATAAATGTATGACAACCATCTGATAATATTATTATCAATGATAATATTTATGGAAAAGAAGGTTGTTATAATAGAAAGTTTAATTTAGAAGATATGAATGAAGGCAATAGATTTAATTGTCTTAAAAGTAAATTATGGTGTATGAAGCATCACCATAATCTTGAAGATGAACAAATTATAAAAAATCTTCAGACAATAATAAAGATATGTATAATACAAGCTAAAAGACAGAAAGGTTCACAATTCCATAGGTTGTGTAATACTTATGAAGGTCCCTTCACATTCATTGAACATGTTAATGGATGTGCTAAAAGTAAACACACATATAAGGAAGGACTTCATAGATTACACTTTGGGATGTGACAATGGACTTGGAATAATAGAACCCATAGGCTTCTTTTAAGAAATAAATGTATATATGTATATAAATAATTGAAGTTGATATTAATAGCAATAAAACATCAAGTTAACCAAAGTATAAAATACTTATTTATTAGAGTCAGTTAGTTGTAAATAAGTAATAATGGTAGATAGTTAGCATATGATAATGCAATTGATATTGACACCACTTATAAAATGTAAGTCCATTATTATATATTTTGATAAGGATATATATAAATCAAACATTTATATTATATAGCATGATGTTGTTTAACTATAATAGCAATCAGCATTAAGCCAATGCACATGTGTTTTCTGGATATATATATGGATACAAGAGATAGAGTAAAAGCCATAAACAACTTGTTAAAATGGCAAATAATAGAAGTCAAAATAAAATTATTTATGATTTAGTCGAGATAATTTGATAAAGACTTTCATCCCAGCAACCATGGAAATAATACCATAATCTTCAATACATATGAAGACTTATACTAGTTAAAAGGGCTGGTCCAAATGCATTTATTAATCAAGAAGGAGAGATAGGGACATACAACAAATTTTAAAAATATTGGGCTTATATTTTATAAAGAATGAGGGAAGACCAAGATAGAAGGGGTGTAGACCATAGTGTATAAAATAATAATAATAATAGTGATCAATGTAAAGAGAGTATAGTTAAAAACATAGTTTGGTGAGGGTATCTTTAATGCCTAAAATATTAAAACCATAGAGTCAATTCATATTTATAAATGGATACTTAGTATTTATTTAGTCCTTTCAAATCCATAAGTCTTAAAGAAGCAGGAATAAGGCTAGTAAATATATTTGTGGTCCAAGAAGGAAACAATTATTTTTTTTTATTTTATTTTTTTTTTTATAAAAAAAAAAATAATATTAACCCATCAAAGTCCTTAATTTTTTTATTTTTATTTTTGATCATTATCACAAAAATAAAATAGCCCAAGTATTAGGAAGATATACCAGTTAAAAAAAAAAATGCAACCCTTCATAAAATCCAACTATAAATGCAATTAAACTATAGAATATACTAAAATAGTTGTATTTTAAAATTTTAACTAAATTAAATTTTAAATTTCCCAAGGGAAGGAAATATAATAGTAACTTACAGTGTTATTATTAGCTAGTTTTTATCCTGTGAAATTATTTATAAATATAAATTTTTATTTGACTATTTTATTATGTAACATATATGTACTATTTATATATACATTTAAGTGTTAAATAATATATACCTTAAGCTTTTGAGTAAAATGCCAGATTTGAAGTTAAGAATAAATACTTATATATTTTTTTTATTTTATTATTAAATCTTAATGTCAGTGGAACAATTGATAGTTGAATTAAACATGAACTTATATAACACACGAGCAGATTCGTTCGTGCTCTGAAAAATAAAGAAAACAAGGAAAGAAACAGAAAACTTTTTCTCTTTAAAAATAGCATTTTTCTTTTATCAATACTACTATTTAGCGATTGGAATTTAAGTATTAACTTTTTCAAATTAAAATAATTTGTGGATTCAAAGTCTGCAAGGAAAATATATTTAATTTTCTACTTAATCTTAAAGGAATAGCAATATAAAGGAAAAGAACGTCTGTTTAAGTTTTGAAACTACGTTGTTTTAACTCTTCCATTATTCTTCGGATATATATAAATTTAAGATAATTATATATATTAAGGATAAAACAATGTGCACTGAGTAGTACACTCATTATATCGTAAAAGGTTTCGAAACCAACCTTGCATGCTATTTTAAAATATTTTGACATATTGAATATATAGAACGTCTAGTGATAATAGAGAAATGAAGATTAAGAACATCTACATTCGAAGAATATTATTTTATTTCACCTTAATCCGGTCATTGGATGTTATTAGCAATTTATCGTTTAAGGATAAATGGAATCATCATTGTACAAATGGATTGGTGATATGCTTCGTAAGAGATCTTCATTGGGATGATGAACTATAGACTTCAATATCTACTCTCAACTCTCTTATAATTAAGTTTCCTTATTATTTATTTACATATATTATAATAATGCTTATATTATTTTAATATGTTTATTATTATTATTATTATCTTTATTTCAAATTTGGCATCGCATCATATATATCTTAAAAGGAAAATTATATTTATTATTAAATATAATTAATTGAAAGCTTAACATAATTCATTAAATTAGATGAGGGATATAAAAAATAGTTATTATTTGACAGATATCTTAAACAGGATTGTATTGTGTTTACTACGTAATATTGTAAACGTTTAATGTATTTTTATTTATTAAAATACATATAATATATAAGTTATACAATGGCAAATAATACTTATATATGGGTAATTGTGAAGCATATAAATAAGAACGGTAAATAAATTAATAAGTTACATAAATTATTAATTTTTGAACCCAGATATTGTTTTTATATATCTGTTAATTTAAGCTATTTTCTTTAATTTTTGAAAGTTTATTATAGTATTGAGTTTTATCATAGGGTATTAAATGAAAAAATATCATTTATTAATATTCTTTAAAATGATAAAATTCATCCGTATTTATTTATTAATATTTTATTATCTATTCTATTATATTTTTTATTGTTTATTAAATATTGATTTGTTAACGTGATCTCTTTGTCTAATCATTATTGAATTATATTATATATATGCTAGTATTATAAATGTCATATGAATAATAGTTATAATTAATGCTTATATAGAGGCATATGAAATAACTTGTTTTTGAAATTATTCCTGAAAGAGCTGATTGCAAATTCTCCGTGAGTTTAAATATCGTGGCATAATGGTGACTGAAAGAAGGATGAAAGATGGATGTCCTGGTCTAAATTGTATTTAAACTTATTTAAAGATTAATGAGCTAGCATAATAGAGGTATATATAATCATGGACTTGGTATTTCATCGATTCATTTCTAGCATTCTACTTGAAGACCCAAAGTCCGATTGTAGTGAAATGCGTATCCTCTTTCAGAAGGAATTTAATCATCTCTTTATATTTAACAAGACCAACTTAGATTTTAAATATAATCCATTCTGTTATATTTGGCGAACCTAACTATGAAGCATTAAGTTAATGATTTCTAAACATTAAATATAATTGATTATATTACAATTAATACATCAACTGGGATGATTAAATGCCGTTCCGTTATATTTGATGCCTCAACTAAGGCTATCAAATAGGCCGTCCCGTTATAATATATATATCCACTTTTAATTCTTAATTACCATATTACTTTGGATTTAAGCTGCAATAGGATTTTAAATTGGAAAAAAGTACAAAAATATTATAATAGGTATTGAAAAATAATAAACATTTTAATTTACTTAAATAGAAACTAAAAGAAAGAACAAATGAGGTATCCCTGAATAAATTACCATCAATGATTGTAATGCTATGCAACAGTAGGATTTTAAAATTGAAAAATAATACTTTCACTTATTTGATTAGGAATTAAAAGAAAAGTGCAAATGGGAAACCCTAGAATAAATTGCTATCAACAATCATAATGCCATGCACATGCATAAAGCCTAAAGCAAAGACGTGATTGTAGGGAATTGAACAAAAATAAGATTAAAGTATTCGCTTTGAATTTAAGCCGCTCCCTAATTTTACATCTTCAAAATTTAAATGAAAAGTGCAGCTTAACTTCGAAGTAATACAGTAATTAATATTTAATCTAAATGAGTTTTTCCTTTATAGACATGTGTGCCGCTTGACGGCGTTCTTTTTTCGCAAAATGACATAAAATGTAATGTTACCGGGCCGTCGTTTTTTGGATTTCTCAATTTTATGTTTTTTAATTTTTTTAAAATTTATTTTTATTATTTTTTTGATAATTGTTTTTGTCTTAACATTATTTTACTTTTTTAAAACTATTTTTTCATAATCCAGCCACACACACATATAAACACAAAAACAGCAATGAAAAGTGTTTTTTTGTAATTAATCAAAACATGAACCAAATTGTTTTTGTTTTAATGTTTTTTTACCATTAAAAACAATTTTTTTTATAATACAGACACACACACACACATAAACACAAAAACAGCAATGAAAAGTCATTTGGTTTTTTTTATTGATGAATACACAAAACAAATTTCAAGTGACCTCACCAATCAAATCAGGCCCGCTGCATTTGACGGCAAGGCCTGGCTGTCATAGCACAGCTCATGCAGCCTGTTATTCCAATACAATACGACATTCTTGGATAAGTACAGCTGTGAGTGGATGCCTTCTACTATCAACTGTTCATGGCTCCACTAATGATGGCAAATCTTTCAAGCAATGTGGTTGCTAAAATGCAACATTTTTTTGTTTCAACTAGGCTATCGTGAAGACATTACTTTATGCATGACCTCCTCCCAATTAGGTTCCTCCCTACCTTTGGACTGTTTGTCACCTTCAAATTTGTCTCCAGGATGATCTTAACTTTGGGACAATCTCATCTTAGTCAAATTGCATGATTTACATTTAAAAAAAAAAAAATCAAAGTAAAAACTTTCAAATACTTAAAATACACATACCCTCACATAAGACTGTAGCAAAATGTTATGTGTGAGAATTGGCATAAAGTGATTCGCGAAGCACAAAGCAACGCCTACAAGACATCCTGCAATGTCTAATACAACAGTGTGTATTAGATGTAACATGTCTGCAGCCACTTAAATGGCATTTTTATGTGATTATACACATAAACAATGCCATCAAGCAGCACGCACAGCGAAAGGATTAATCATCACCCTATAAAAAATCTATTTCGCAATAAAGAAAAAAACTTTAACTTAAACTTTCTTCACTCTTTTCTTTTGAAAATGAGAATGCCTATGCAATTCTAACCTAGTAAAATATCTTTTCAACAAAAAAATGACTAAAATATTCCATATTTCACTTATTACTTTCTTTACAAAGTAACATTTATAGAAGTGCTAGGAGTACACTCTACAACACCTCATTTTTTACTTTGTTTGTCTTTTGTACTTGTTTAGATGAGTATCTCTTCTTATAAATATTTCTGGTTAATTTTCCCAATCTCTTCTTTCTAAAGCTGTCTCAATAATCACTTTATTCATTTAGCTTTTCCTTCTTTCATTTGGTAGCCCCAAATTTCCGGTTTAACAATTATTTTCATTTCTGGTTAGAATAAGTTGAGACAGACATGATTCTAGGGATCAATACATAATGCATATTGAAAAGTTCTTTCAGAAATTTTCCTTCTACATTTCTTTTAGTGAAATTGATTTCATTGTTGGGGTCAGTAACGTAACTCTTAGCAAAATCTTGTAAATTCATTATACTGTTTATAAATGTTTCTTTAAACTAAGAGTAAGATCAATCTAACATCAGACTTCTAAGTTGAGATTTTGATCAGTATTGAACTCTTAATGTATTCTATTATCCAGAAAACTTATTAATTTTACACTAATCTCATGATTATCTTATAAATTACTGCAATTATGCCTTGAACAATTGATTTTCTTTTTACAAGATTCTTTTGGTTTATTAAAAAAATATATTAGTTGGAAAAACATATTCCATTTCTTTAGAAATAAAGATCCTAATTCCTTCTTGCCTTTTATCATTAATTGATAAATAACTTTCAAAGACCTTAATCCTTTTTAAATAAAACTATGCAAGAAAGAAAAATACCCCCCCCCTTAAAACTAAACTTTATTAAAATATCTTAGTCACATGATCATTTATTTCATGTATATAAATCTTTTAAGTTTAATGTATTAAATTCCTATTTAAAAATTGGATTAATCTATAGCTAACACAAACAAAAAGATTCTTAATATATAATAGCAAAATAAAAAAGATTTAAAAATGAAATCATGATTAAAAGATGAAATACAATTTTTGAATATATATGTGAAAAATTATAGAAATGTTATAACAAAGTGAAATTAAAATATGTATTAAATAACAATCCAATAATTTTTGAATATATAATTCTTAAAGATTCACATCATTAGGAGATAAAGACAAGCATAAAAACATTGCATAACTAAAAGCTATTTGATTTACAAATAACTTTACTTTATCCACATTACGTGCCATTTTTATGTTTCAAAGAATAGTTCTTTTCACTCTATTGAGCCATCTTTATACTTAGAAACCAAAAGATATCAGATGATAAAGCATTACAATATTCACAACTTTAGATAAAATTGTCTTTTGCCTTTACCAATTAGAACTCAGAATTTAAAGCTAATACTAATGCATTTAAACTCCTCACTCATGAAGGCAAAAGTTAGAATGCCTGGGCTTGTGAAGATTACACCACTATATATAATCTAATGGCCATTGGTTATTCAAGATTATAATAGATATATTGAGAATAAGTTGAAGAGAATTCTTATCCCCATATATTTCCCTAAAAATAGAAATTCCTGTAAAAAAATTATATATTTGAAATCAACTGAATTATTTATTATGTAATAAATGCGTCATTTCTACTTAAATAACATTTTTATATCATATCCAATAACTTTCATATTGCATTGTCTTTTATAGACAACTCTACACACACATCATACATATGCACACAATTTATAAACTAACAATTTGAAAAACAAGATAACTTGAAAATACTAACAAACCAATATAATGATGATTCATATAAAGTTTATGAAGCATAGTTAGTTATTAATTTTTTTAATAGAACTCATACAAACTTATGTAAAAACTCATTTTTGAGAATTTTGACTAATTGTAGATTTTAAATCAAGTTAGCATAAAATTGGTATGGATTACACAATTTTTAATGTCATTTCATTATTTTTCTAATTGTATCTACAATAAAATTTGGATTTTAAAATAAATTTTTTCCTAAAAAGAGATTTTTCTAATTTTTTAAGATTTCATGAAACAGAACATTACTTATTTTGTTGTAGCCGATTTGTCTGAATAAGCATGATTTGGAGGGCTTAAACAATTGAAGATTGCAAGAAGGCTCCATGGTTAAAGTTTTACACAACTTGAGAATGTACAATCTTTTCATTTGTTTTAAATATAAAATTATGTTCAAAAATTTTTTTTGAAAGTTAGTATAAATACTGTCAGTTTTGGCTGTATCTCAAATCATTGTGTCTAAATACAAGCAATTTTATTTATCCATTTTTTACAATTTATGGATATTTTTTCCTACTTTTTTTATACAAATATTTTTTTGTGTGTAAGTAATGTTTATAATAAAGAAAACAACATTTATTTCATTATAATTATTTATTCTAAAAGTGTTATCTCATACCTGTCTCTTTTGTGTATAGTGGTATCTCATAGCATTGTAGTTTACACATAAGTAATTTAATTTTTCCATTTTTTGCGATCTATATTTTTCTTTTTTATGTAAATAGTATCCTCTATTTTTTTTGGTAAGTAATGTATATATTATAATAAAAAAAAAATCAAATTTATTTAATTATAATATCCTAATTTTCCAAAAATAAAGTATCTATTTATTAAGCTACAGACATTTCCATAAGGTAAAACATAGGATATATAATAAAGATTGTCAGTATTGCAATTATTTTCATTAATAATTTATCCTGCACTAAATCAAAAAAAAAAAAATCATATCTAGAAATGAAATATATATATTTATACAGATTGAAGAATGCTTTTAGATTTTCATCCTGCCATTTTTTCTTTTTGGTCTTTTATATAATATGTTAATATTTTTTTTTTGCCCTTGTTTTAAAATATTTTTTAATAAATTACAATTTTCTTTGCATAATACTTGACTTACAATAATTATTGTTACATATTAATCTTATTTATGAAAAATATTTCTAGCAAAGGCTTGCAAACACTGAAAATTAATAATAGCACTACTAGTAAAAATAGAAATCTTCAGCACTTCAAGTGTCTGCCGTTTTAGAGTAAAGAATTATCTCAAGTAAGTCATGTTACCTATGACCTTCTTAAGCATTTGAAGAGAAATGCAATAAATCTATCTATAAAAATGTAACTATAAAATTTAACTCTCAAAAATTAGAATTTGTGAACAAATATAAATTTCTAAAAGTGACAACATTTTGTTTTTTAAATATTTTTTTCAAGTAATGAATAAATTTTCTCAGTTTTATTACTATTCTTGATATTCATTCTTTCTGTCAACATATAATACTTTATTCTTGATATATTCAAACTGAAATTATTGTACAGATCATTTCTCAATCCAATTTCCCATAATACAACAACCGTCAGGAGGTGAGTAATGGAAAGATACTATTGATGACAATCAATAAGTTTCTCAAGTTTCTGAAGGTAATAAACCTGTAATCCAAAAAATTACTTCTCATAGAAAATAGTGATAAAAATTAAAAATGGTATAGAAAACAAAACAAAAAAAAAATGATAATGAATTAATAATTTCAAAAATAGAAGTATTTATCAATTAAATTAGAGAATGAAAAAAATTATAATTTTCAAAATATAATCCAGGAGATATATAAATAAAACATCGAAAATTAAAAAAAAAAAGATAAAGAATTCATACATTTATCTGAAACAGATGTTTTATAAAGCCTATTTTGAAAAACAAACAAACAGTAAAATCATTGATTTTACAATCAACAATATTAAATCATCTGAACAATTCTTGATTAAAGTGGAGCATGCACCAACCTATATTGGATAGTAAGCTAGAATGGATATGAATCACTATCTAAAAAAAAAAATCACAAGCCTGTTTGTGATTTAAAATAAGTATCAATCAGCCACATTTGAATTCCAGATCATAGCATGAGAGGCAGATATGCTAACCACAATTTAAAAAAACTGATACAGGTTAACTAATGGTAAATTAAATTATATGCAACTTAATAATCAAAGCAGAATACCTTGACCAAAATAGTAAACATGATTCATATGAGGAATAGTAAAACATTCAATTAAAAAATAAAATACATTATAAATAAATATGGAACATATATAATGTTTATAGCTAACAATTATGAATACATAAACATATTATAATAGTAACATTATCAAGACTTCCTGTTAATGATAACTGCCCATTGAAAACAAATTCAATAAAATTATAAATTATATACATGAAACTCTGCAAGCACTATGGCCAAGTATTAGCACTTGATCATAACTGATGTAGTTTGCCATTCCCTTAATCTAAACTACTTGAGCATTTACAATTTAAAGGCACATCATAAACAAAAAATATCATTAAATTTCTTGGAATTAAAAGGAGAGGACAGGATGAAAAAGATTTTGAAATAGTTTTGGATTACAAAAGCTAGTAAAAAAATATTCTTTTTAATTAAGATTTTAAAAAGACAATGCAAAAAAAAAAACAAAAAAACATCTCAAACTCATAATTACACAAAGGCAATTAATATATATTCAGGAAATAACCATTATATATTAATAGTTATTATTTAATAAAGACTAAGTTTTGATTAACTTAACCACCTTTAGAGGAAAATAAATTTTACAATTATTTTATTTAAAAAAAAATAAAAAATTCCTCAAAACTATCTAAAACAAAATACAAACAATGTCCTTATTCTAAATATCACATAAAATATTGATAAATATTTTTTCAGCAGATATAACTAAATACATACAAACACTCACTATCATTTAGAACAAAATAATATTGACACCTATAGAAACATTATTAATATAGTACAGATACTATTTGTATAAAGAATAGATTGTAATCAACGTGGGATAAATTACATGTCACTCTAGAGCAGAGGTGTCTAACGTTGGCACCTTCTAATTATATTGGAAAAGAATAGTCTTGGGCCATAATGCACAATCACTACAGAAAGTTGATAAGCACTTATCTAATTTCTAAGTAACTTCAAAACTTAACATTGCAATGATAAGTTGAAATATTATCAATAATAACTGTCTTGTCAAGTCACTATGAGCACATGTAAAGTATGATGTTGACAATTTTACTATCAGCCTTGTTAGTTAACACACTGGAAGCCACATACAACCGTAAAACTGAAGCCATGCAAACAAACAAATAGCGAGTGTACATTTATTTTAGTCATATTGCAACATGTATTCACAAAATATTCTTATGTTTTAAATAAGTTTATGATTTTGTGCTGGCCGCATACACCCCTGGTTTAGAAGAATATCAAACCATTCTTTATGGAGAAAATCTCAAGTTATCTAAAATTATCAACCTCCTAATCACTGATCAAAAATAGCCTACTATATTTAATTACTTAATATTTGTGAAAATCATGAGAAAAGTATAGATTCATTTTATACCTTAAAGGCATCAACTGTTTGAATGAAGGAAGCATTAACATTTTCGACAAAAATAGTACTGTCTAGAAAATATTTGGGATATATCAGCTTAAGTTTCAAAATGTCAAATAGATTGCAACTATGATATATCTATGCAAATAATATTTGAATTAAATAGCATAATGTAGCCCGAATGATTTCTGCCATAATTTTCTTAGTAAATAGTGGATTCATATTTACTAATATATATGAATCTCAGGTTTTAATATCTTTATTTCATCATTTATTTATATAGCCTAGTTAGAAAATCTCAATTCTTCCACTTCTGCATGTTTATTCTGCTTCTGATCAATTTAACACCATATAATTATTTTTTCTTCAGAATCATTGTTCATGGAACTGTTATTATATTAAATGCATGCATCAATAGCTGAAAAATCATGATCACAATATAACATTTTCCCTCATGGAGTTTTTGGAAAAAAAATTGACACAACATACTCTTTGAATTAACATGAAAACTTTAAAATATTATTGTCAAGAATCTATTTCATCTGTAAAAATGAGTTTTCATTCTTGAGTTTTAAATTACTGTTTTTTATAATCTCAATTTATTATAATTTATCCTTATTACTATTTGTTTCTTTTGCAGTATAGTATTATATATATATATTTAAAAAAAAAAAAGGTGAAATGTCGAAGTTTCTCTAGATTCATAAAGCAATAATAAAAGTAAAAGTTTTTCAAGAATAGCTATATTAATCTTTTAAACACAAATGTTTTAATTGTAGAAATTTCATGATTTGAATTGAGGTATATATGTTGCAAAAAGCAAATTCCAATTAAAGATTTTTTTTAATAAACAATCTTTAGATTTTCTTAAAATATCGTATATAAAATCTTGAATCATAATATGAAATATTTTTGTACTTATGTTTTATTGTTTGTGAAATTAAATTAAAGGTGTAACAAAAAAATATTAAACAACTGAAAATAAGTTATTATATTTTGTATTATCTTCAGTCATGCAAGATTACTATAATAGTAAAATTATAAATATATGCATACAAACACATTTTGCAAATAATAAATTGTAGAATGATTTGAATTATAAAATGTTATATTTTATATATATTTTAATAAATAATTTAATTATTCAATTGTTTTTATATAATTTTTCAGTGCAATCATTTTTCTTGTATATCTGATGGATTAAAGTTTCAGTATAAATAATATCCACACATTAAAGAAAGGACTATTCCAAAAATAATTAAAAAAAAATTAATAAGATTTTTGAAGTAGTTAATTATAAATCTTCTTAATAGGAGGAATAGTAATTAAATAATATGAAGTAAACATGATTTATCAGTTATACCAAAATAGAATCAATTCATATGGTAATTATACAAAGTATTCTAAAATCTTTTTTCAAAAACAAAATTTAATTCCATTTTTAAATCCTTACAAATTAATAAAGGCTTAATAATGTAGTCCTTAGTGAATCTGACTGTCATGCCTATAATATAAAATTGGGAATTTTGACATTTTAATTGGTAGCTGAGAATTTCTAAGCTAGAGTAAATTTTTTTTTTGCAGGTAAATGGTGCTTAAGCAATCCAGATGGTTATTCAATTATTGATTATAAATAGTTGTAGACTGAATGTAAAAGCTCAAGCTAGTCTGTATTAGTCAAATGAATGACGAAGAATTAATAATAAAACATCAAACAAAACAGATGATGTTATCATTCAGCTTTTATCAATGGTTAGAGAGGAGGCATTGTTCTGATGCTGAACTTTTAAATTGAAGATGCTATAAAAAAAAAATTTAAAAATAATCATTCTACATATATAAAACATGGATAAATAATATGAAATAAAAAATATTTCTTCATAAATTAAAAACAACAACAACATACACATAATTGAATAGGTCAATTTTCTTGGAGCAATATTTAGATAGCGCCTATAAAATTTAATATATCAGATAATATAATAAATAAACAGATATGATCATAACTATTGTGAATAGAGCTGATATAATTTAGATTTTAATACAAAATTATATATAATGACAATTTATGCATTAGTAATTCAATGATGAATTTAAAAATGGATTGTTTTTTTTTTCTATTAATACAATTTTTATTTAGATTTAACATCAAAAATCAATTTCATATATTTCTGTTTAATTCTATAATAATGAATTATAGATACAATATTAAACTTCTTATAATTTATTAATTTTTAATTAATCCAATAAATAAAGAAATTAATAATTATATTATTTTCCGTGAATAAAAATTGCATTTCTTTTTTTTATATAGATTCTGCAAATTTCAGAAAATAAGTATCCTTTCTCTTAAATACATGTATAAAGAATTGCATATGCAGAATTGTCTTTTAAAAAAGAATGACAAAATATGATAGATCAGAAATATGCAGTTTATGGAGGTATATAATTTTTTCCATTAATAATAAACACTGTTACAGTATTATAAATTATTTATTATAATTTATTTTGAAAATAAAACATTTTGTGAAGAAAAAAAACTTTAGAAGTAAATAAGATTCTAAAGAATTCTATAAACAGCTTTCATTTCTGAATATGTAATCAAGCAAGAGTTATCAGAACATTATTGGGGGGGGGGGATAAAGAAATAGAAAGTAGCAACGAATATATATATATTTTAAAAAATAAAAATTATAGTAAACATGATGGTAGATGGATATATTTGAGAGAAGTTGCTTTCAGAATTTATAATGATACATTAAAAAAAAAAAAAAAAACTACAATTTTTAATAACATTTCTGTATAATTAATTTGATCTAACTTCCAATCTTAGAGCAGACAATAATCAAATGTTTAATGGCATGTTTATATAATACCAAAAGAACAATTGATCAAAGATCCCACCAAGACAATATTAAAGTGAAGTAACAGATAATTCTTTTTCAATATATTTTCAGATCAATCCATTTATTAAATAAATAATAATAATAAAAAAATTAAACATGAGAACAATTTTTAAAGGAAATTATTTATTAGATTAAGACAATAAATCATTAAACTTTAAACAACAATAAAATCATTTCATCTTTCTCAAAGCCCATGAACAAGGAAGAATATTTTGTTTGGATAGTAAAAAAAAAAAAAAACAAAAAAAAAAAAACAATTTGCACATAATCTATAATTTTAAAAATTTATCCAGCCATCTTGAAATAATTATTACATAAACCAAAATGAGTATACAAAACTAAATATAAATGAATAATATATATAAATAAACAAACAAAAAGATATACTCCTTTTTTGGAGAATTATGAAACATCAGAAAACACATAAAATCTAACATTAACTAAAAGATGTGCAGTAAAGGATTCAATACATTGTGCAAAGAAAAAAAAAAAGATAAATCCGAAAACTATCAAGATATAGGAATCCAAAAGCCAAGAAAAAAAAAGAAAAAAGCCATCTAGCATCGATTTAAAAAAAAAAAAAAAAAAGCAAGCACTATCTGGTGGTAGTTTAAGAAGACGTAACTGAAGAATCAGTAGACGTTCTGGATTGACTCCAATCATTAAACTTGATATCTGAAACAAGAAAAAATTCCTTTATTGTACATATCAGAAGAATAGGTTTCAATAAATTAAAATTAACGCAATTAATAGATTTTCTTTAAGATTGTAATTACACCATGGCAAATATACCATGTACAGTAAAAAAATTCACATGTCAGTACAAGTATAATATAATTACTTGATTAAAAATCGAATGCTAATTTGCATAGTACAAGCAACTTTTGAATTTAAAAATTTAAGAGCAGTGAATTAATTAATGGTACAAGCCAGCTCTCAATTAATAAGATTCCTATTATATAGACATATATCATTTGTTAAAATAATTCAGATTATTGTAGAAAAGAATTCTATACAATGAGTTCCAAAATGCATATTTTTATTGATTTACAAGTTGATCCATAGATAAACTTTTAAAATAAATATGAAAGCGACCAAATGTGAAGTTAATAGAGCTTTTACTGACAGTAAAGTATGGGATTTGATGCAATTAATGAAATTGTTTTATTAAATTAAGTAACACATTTCTTAATTATTAATGATGTTAAAAATTCTCAATTTATCAAGGTTGTTCAATAATTGAAATTATTTGCACCAATTATGAATATTTCTGTAGTGTAATTGGATAATCTCTAGTCTAATGAATGAGTAATAAAAAGTGTTAATATTTGCACCAATGTATTCCAAATTAAAAAAAAAAAGATCTAAATCTTCATTAAAAAAACAAACTCAATCTTAACACTACAATGAGTAAAAGTATTTAAAAAAAATTAATATAGAGAGCAAACTTTTTTTTTAACAAGTAAATTAACATAATTCCAGTAATTCAATCTCACAATATAGTCAGAGCATTAAAAAAAAAAAATAAAAACGAAAATATGATTTTATAGTATATTTTTCCACGATGAATTTAATAGATGCTCACATAATTAAAATTTAACAATCCTATTCATTAAAAATCGTAACGTCAGATACTTAAAAAAAAAAAAATCAAACAACAATTGAATACCAGAGACAGACAGAGCATATTGTTCCATTCCATTTAACAATTTCTTTTTTATTTCCTTAGCAACAATCATTTTAATATTACCATTTTAGTAATTTCCTATTCTATAAAAAAAAAAAAAACTATTATTAATGGAAATGTTCCGCGATTTGTTTATTATTCAACCCATTTTATAAATCTATTACACGAATTATAAAATTATAGCATCTAAGAAATATACAAAAACTATTCAATTTTCTTATTTATTTTATTGTAGTTTAAACTATTATTACAAAAATTCATGTAATCACCAAGATAGTTTTTATTATAATCTTGTTTGAAGCCAATTAATTTAACACAAATACAATCTAATCATCAATTCATCAAACAATTTTAAAAGGATGCTAGATAGCAAAATACAAAGAAAATCACACGGGAAATTTAAATTATAAACTGATAATGGACATACATTAGCACGTGTATATTTATAAACACCAACATTCAATATCAGTTTACATAAATGATAAAACATATACACACAACCACATATAAATGAGTGCTAATTTTTTTTATCTATTATTTATAAAATTAAAATAAATACATGCATGAACATTGATGATATAAATCTCTAGAATAATTTAGAATTAAAGGTTCACTATATCCCTAAATTTATAAAGAATATTTAAAATGTTTATTTCAATATAAGTTACATTATATTTATTTGAATATTACGCACACACACACAGAACTGATATTCAATTGATGCAATTATGCAAACATACACTTATCTAATAACAACAAAATAATTATTTTAATTACTCCTTAAAAAATAAATGAATCTTGTTTTGAGGGGCAATCCATATGAGATTTAATTATTTTAGTTTGCAATCAAAATCAATAATCAATACAAATCAATAATAAATTATCATTGATGGTAATAGAAATGTTTTATTTCCTGTCATACTATCTGTCATCAGGTAAAAATTTAATATACAAATTGATGTGATTTCCCATAATGAACTCATTGTGTAGAATGTGTCAGACTAGTGTTGAAAACTATATATCTGAAAATTTCAATCTGAGTCTGTTGTTAGTTCGTTGTAGGGGCGCACTTGTAAAAATGAGCAATAAAAATGTTGAGAAGCATATTAACATCAAATTTTGTATGGAAAATAAAAAAAAATATATTACTGAAACATTATAACAATGGAAAGTAGCATATAATGAAGACACTAAGACAAGTGTATGAGTCACATGTGTCTCAAAGATAGACTAGAAAACGTGATAGATGACTTCAGAAGCAGACAGCCAAAAATAATAATGACCAATCTAATTTTAATAGAATGCAAGATATGATACATTACTATAGACAATTTAATATAGGATTAATAGTTCAAAAATTAGGTATAAGAAAGATTTCTATGAGATTTGTGTGTCAGATCTTCATGGATGAACATAAGCAAAGCAATGGTTTGAAATTGTGACTGATCTTTCTTCAAATATTTGCCTGTTTTTAAGACTAATTACAGATGACAATATCTGATGCTTTCAATAAAATAAAATATCAGAGCATGATGTGGAAATGTCTGGGATTCACAATGACTTTTAAAAAGCATAAAAATTATGGTCACAATTTAAGCCTATGCTAATGTGTTTCTTCAATCAAAAGTAAATAATGCACTAAGAATGTATTGAACAAGGGGAAATGGTTCCACCAACAATGGTATTTAGATGGATCAAAGGAATTATAAGATTTTGTTTGGAAAAAATGACCTGAATTATAGCTTGACAAATGGATGTTATTATGACCATACACCAAGCGACAGTGCATTCACAGTGAGATACTTTCTGGCCAAAAAAAAAAAAATTACTCAATTAGATTATTCTACCTATTCAACTGACTTAGCTACTTGGAATTTCTATTTCCAAAATTAAAAGCTGACTTGAAGGGATGAAGATTTTCTAATAATTGAGATAGATTCTCGACAATATCCCAGAAAATGAATTGCAGCCAGTTTTCACAATGGAAACACCATTTAAATTAATATATGGACACAAAGAAAGTATTTTCCTGAAGGTTTGTGATGATAGTGTTTTAGTTGTATTTACTTGTTGGACTATTTCCATAATTTGAGTATTGAATGTCTTTAGAAAAAATTTAACTTCATTTAAATATTCCAAATGCATTCAACTGTTAGTAATAGCACACAGATTAGCATACTTTAAAAAATAATAGCCACTACTGTACAGATCTATATGTATATTTTTTAAACATGCATTCTGATAATTAAATGGTTGCACCTTGTACATTCAGTATTGTACATCATGAAGTCAACCAAAGCTACACATTACACATTCAAGTCCTTTTGTAAAGGAGTGTTCTAGCTATGTCACTGTGGACATTCATTTAGTATATTAAATATAAAGATTCTAATTGTATTTTAATTTATAAAACTATGTCTACAGAATAAAAAAAAAAATGAATTAAATATATTTACAACTGTTGCTTAATCTGAAACAAGACTACCCAAGTTTGATGTACTTAAAAAGACATGTTTTTGTGAGAACTGAAAAATTTCCCCTTCTAATCTCTATTTACATTATTTCGGTAGATTTAACATAAATGACTTTCAAAATATATTTTAAACCAGAATTAAAATCTTTACTGATTTCCAGTCAATTAATATATATCTTTTTGAAACATAAGGATTAAAATAAAAATTACTTGCATTAAATTCTCATCATACTGTTAACCATTAATGCTTTATTAAGGATATTACTATTCCTTTCATACAATTAGGAAATGAAATTGGATGACTTCCTTAATTTATTTTGTTTTTGCAGATACATATGCTCCTCCCTAACAGCTAATGAAGGATCTCATTTTTTCAGATGAGGTAACTTTAAATATGTAATTATTTTTTATTCTTTTATTTAAATAATTTCTTCAATCTATGCTATAATGATTCTCAAGTAAATCTCTGATGGGTATTAATTTGTTTATCAGTTGGTCAGTTACATTAATAAAATAAACTAGTGATCACTACAAAACATGCTTTGTAACTCCTTAATTTTTCTCTTGTTTTCTCTGGAATGCTTCAGATAAAATAATTATCTTACAATGAAATATTTCCTCTTCCTGGATTCAAATTATAAGCAGAAACCACAACTTTCATCTGTAATCAAAAAGTAAACATGTACTTAATTGACATTTGCTTATAAAACAAGGCAGTGCAATATGATATATAATCAAATCACATTAGATGAGTCAGCCAGATAATAACTGACAAAGGATATATAATCACTATTTATAAAAAGCACCCCTGATGATATAGCAATTTCAACTTCAATGTAAACTCCCAAAAATTTGATTTAAACAATTATTTAATATTTGTCCATAGCGAAACACTACTTTTTAAAATAATTGTTTAATTAAACCAAGTGAGTACAAATATGTAACAGAAACTTTGGCTATATATAATAATGCAAAGACACATTCTCATTCATAGTATAAGACTAAACGAATTTTATCTAGGGAAGCTTGAAAAATAAGTTCA
This sequence comes from Epiperipatus broadwayi, assembly GCA_028023455.1. Classification (NCBI taxonomy): domain Eukaryota; kingdom Metazoa; phylum Onychophora; class Udeonychophora; order Euonychophora; family Peripatidae; genus Epiperipatus; species Epiperipatus broadwayi. Next base: position 1,065,618 of record JAQFVV010006369.1, on the reverse strand, counting down.
TCAAATGTCCTGTTGATAATTTAAATTATTGGAAAAAGATTTATGCAATTTAAATTAAAAAGTGTTAAAATTTGAAAAGACTAACAATAAAATTGAAGAATTTGACATACCCATTACCTCTCACTTTTGCTATCTTTATCTTTAATGCAAATAATTGTAATCTAGCTTATATGTTCTTTTAAATTGATTAATACTTAAGAGATATTCCCTTTCTTAGATAGGATGATAATTCCAGATGCATTATCAGTTGTACTTTATGTATTTATCATTACAATCAAATTATTTTATTATTTACACTGGTATTATTTATAAGTACTCACATGTTACTGTCTTTTGGTCTTAAATGCTGCAATTAACTCATTAGTACCCAAAAATAACAATTATATTGCTGGACAAGGAAAAGTTAGTGATCATAAAAAGTTCATATTATGACAGCAAAATGTACTGATTTAGATTAAGTTTCTATTGCATCTAAATAATAACTATATTGAAGACATATGGTTAGCCAATAATCACTTTGTTGTGGATTTTTAATTATTATACTGAAGTTTATTTACATTATCCCCTTTTCCAAACCTAGGTGAAAGCTAAAAATTTTGTAATGATTGTAGAAACAGTTAATTATAATTTATTGATATTTTTTTAATGAATTGTTTATATGTATATAAATATTACATGCAAATTATTTATTTCATAAATGATAAATAATATTTCAGTGGTATTTGACTGAATAGATATATCTATTTAATATTGTACATATACATTTGTATAAAATAATGGCATAAAAATTTGTTTTGCAACAACAATATTACCATTTTAAATAACAGTTAACTTAATAGTGAACAGATTTGGAATTTAAGGACATTCTTTGTATTTTTATATTTATAAGTCATAATTAGTTAATTATTTTGTTCTAAAACTGATTAATATTTTTGATGGCAAAATTATTTTAAGCTTGTGAGATGATTATAAATTTACAAAAGTATCTTTCATGCAAAATGGAATAGTTTAACAAATATATATATATATATATAGATATAAAAAACTTTAATAACAGCAATTTAACTTTTTTATTTGTTTATTTACAGAAAAACTTGAAATTATGTTCAAATACTAAAATCATTTGTTCCTTGCTAATCTAAAAATGCAAGATCTTTCAATCAAATGCAGAATTCAATTCCAAAATTTGTGCAGGAGAACAAGCATCTAAAAATGTTGTTTTTTCAATTATAAAAATAAAATATTCTCCAGTTACATAGCAATTTTAAAATATAAACACTTTAAATTGTAAAAATTAGATATATGTAAATATTGATTTACTATGTTAAACTTTTATCAAATCTTAAAAAATTTGAGATACCAAGAAAAATAAATGGATAACTTAAACATAAAAAAGAAGAAGACATAATCAGCTTCTATAGATATAAATGTTCCAAACAAAAATCTAATATTTCAAAATTTTGATCATATTAATTTTAAAAATCTTTATAAAATTAAATGATACATTTTCACAAAGGTAAAGAATTCTTATCAAATTCATAATCTGATTTATTTCAAAAGCTAACATCAAAGGATATTGGAAATTCTCACATTAAATATATAAATTAGCTGATAAATGAATATAAATGATAATAAAATATATACAGTGGAATCTATTAAAATGAATCAATTGATCTAAAAATGCCATTAATTATATTATAGGTTCATTGTAGCAGACAGTGAAATATGTGTACATAGGGTATTCCAGTCTAGGTCCATGGCCAAGATTATAATTACTAACTAAACAACCATTTAAGCAAAAAAATACAAAAATATAATTGTAAAAATAGATATATGGCTTTATTACTCAGGAGTTCATAGAAAGTTCAAGCATCAAACTGCACAGGATGCACTTAGCACTATTTCATTTTAATGAAAAATAAAATTCACAATTTAAAAGCAAAAACTTATAAACTTTCAAGACATAGTAAAAACTCAGATTGCTGCTTTCAGAACTCTTACTTTTCATGAGATGTTTATTAGTAGTTTTAATGCCTTGTAATTTATTTCTTTTCCTTAAAGTGGGTAAACCACCCTTGGCTGACAATAAACTTTTACACAGGAACATAACTGACAATGTGACAAAAACAATTTTCTACTTCTTCCTTTACCTATGTAGGAATTTCTACTTTAACATATCATACCACTACACCTTTCTTAAACACTTTATCAATACTTTATTTATATCAAACTAACAGTCATCATCAGAGGTACAACATTCAAATACATAATTAAATACACAATATAAACAAAAATAAATATACATTTTAATCTCAATATTATAATCATTTCACATTTTATTACTTCATTTTATTTTTTAAAAATATTATTTATTATAATAATTGTAAACTTTAACATTTATTGTACTATTTAATACATATTATTGCCATTTTACTTATATTATAAAATCAACTTCTAATCTTTTATTTTTATTAAATATTTTATAATTATCAATTAACTTTTCCCACATTACAAATTATTTTTTATATTACAAAAATTACCTACCTCTTTACAATCTTATTTCTTAAAATCCAATTGACAAAATTTGTATACTTGTTTAACACCGCCCTCTATTGTCATTTCTTCAACTTTATGCTTTTAACCTTTTTCAAATTCAAATTATTATTAATAAAAATTGCTTATAAAATTATTGTCTTTACCCTAAATTCCCTATTAAGATTTGGTTTTATACTCTTTATCAATATTGCCTCTTTAATTTTTCTATTTCTTCTATGATTTGTATAATTAATCATTTTTATACAATCTTTTTCAAACCTATGATCTGTTTCTAATGAATGCAAATAAATAGGTAGGTGATCTCTTATTATATTTATGTTGAATTAATCTTGTACAAATTGAATGTTTTGTTTCTCCCATATAATTAGTTTTTATATTTTTACTTTTACATGATTTGCATTCAATTTTATATACCCCATTTGTTTTTTTCTACTTTTCTCACATACTTATTATCTAATATATTAAATATATTCTTCCTTCTTTTATTTACTATCTTAAATTTTATTACACTATTAAACTTTTTGTTAATTCTAATAATTATTTTATTCATACTATTTACAATACTATTATTATAAGTTTTAATACCTATATATTTATTCCTATCTATTTTATTTTCCCTACATTTAATAAAAGTAATGGGATAGTATGTAGGAAAAAATAGATAGGAATAAATATATAGGTATTAAAACTTATAATAATAGTATTGTAAAAAGTAGGAATAAAATAATTATTAGAATTAACAAAAAGTTTAATAATGTAATACAATTTAAGATAGTAAATAAAAGGAACAATATACTTAATATATTAGATAATAAGTATGTGAGAAAAGTAGAAAAAAAAAACATAAACAGGGTATATAAAATTGAATGCAAATCATGTAAAAGTAAAAATATAAAAACTATTTATGTGAGAAAACAAAGAATTCAATTTATACAAGATTAATTCAACATAAATATGATAAAAAATAATCTATTTATTTGCATTCATTAGAAAGAGGTAATAGGTTTGAAAAGATTGTATAAAAATGATTAATTACACAAATAATAGAAGGGATAAGAAAATTAAAGAGGCAATCTTGATTAAGAATGTAAAACCAAATCTTAATAGGAATTTTGGGGTAAGAACAATAATTTTATAAACAATTATTATTAATAACAGTTAGAATTTGAAAAACGTTAAAAGAATAAAGTTAAAAAAAATGACAATAGAGAAAACGTTAAACAAGTGTACAAATTTTGAAAATTTAATCAGTTAGGTTTTGGAAATAGGAATGTCAAGAGGGAGGTAATTTTATAATGTAAAAAAATAATAAAAGATTAGAAGTTGGTTTTATAATATAAATAAAATGACAATATGTATTAAATAGTTGAATAAATGTTAGTCTATAATTATTATAATAAATATTTTTAAAAAAATAAAGTGATATAAAATAAATATTGATAGACTAAAGTAATAAAATGGGAAATAATTATTTATAATGGACAGATTAAAGTGTATATTTATTTTTGTTTATATTGTGTATTTAATTATTATATATTTGATTGTTGTACATCTGAGGATAGTCGAAACTGTTAGTTTGATATAAATAAAAGTATTGATAAAGTGTTTAAGAAAAGTGTAAATGGTATATGTTAATGTGACAAAAACCAAAAAATATATAACTTTTTAAGATGTCATTTTAGTATGTGTTCTGGAACTTTATACTAAGCAATTAAACCAACATATTAAATAGTGAGAAAACACAAGATTTTAAAATATGAGCAATAAATATATGGAAATTTTATATTTTAATTATGTAAAATATTAATAGTAAATAAGTAAACAGAGACTTGTGATCTAGTGATTTGCCTAAGCATTTGCTTATTTCTTCAGTTTTTTTTTCACTAAATAATACTAAAAATAAATAGATGAAAATTTTGCATGTTATCATGTAATTGTTTGAATATAAAATTAATAATAAATAAATGAAAAGAGATTTGTGATCTCATGACCTATGCAAACATTTACCTTGCTGATCATCAGATGTACAATCTCTGATTTTTCTTATTTTTTCATTAAATACAAATAAAGAGAAGAAAAAAAAATGTACTTCTTGTTCACATAATTTGTTAATATTAAACATTTCCTCCCTTGTTTAATTGTACTATTTATTAATTAAAAATTTTTAGTCTTTGTTACTTTGTAGTATTTTTTTTTAATAGTAAAAAATGTAGCAGAATGGCAGCAATATGGATCTCTATTTACCAACATCTGTGACAGTACATTTAACTTAATATTATATGTATTTTATTGTTCAAACAAGTGTAAGATAAAATTGATTAATTAAGCACTTCTTTCCTATCATTGTACTATTTGTACTTTGTAGACTTTATTTTCATACTATTTGTTAATTAAAACTTTATTTATTTTTTAATCTTTATATATATTTAAATCTAAAATTCTCATATATTTATTGTTCTTATTATAATTTTAATATCTTACTCATGTATTTACTGTTATGTTGTGACTTTTTATATGGAGTCAGGAATCTCTCAGCAACTATGCTCAGAGAGACCTGTTAGCCACTTGACATTCCCTTTCTATTCCTGGCTCTAAGTTTTCCCATATCCTGCTCCATCCCATTTCCACAACATAATCTTTGTCAACTCCATGACCTTTATATCTAAATCCCCCTTAACTTTTTCCAAACCCAGCATAAAAACCAATAATCCACTTTCTGTATAATCACTTTGTTTATATTTATTCTTCCACAACTTCATTATTTGTATCCTTTCTGCTTTCAGGCATTTACATTCAATTAACAGATACCTAATATTTTCTATGTCTTCCTAACACAACTTTCAGATTAAATCACCCATATTTTTCCATTTATGTGTATATTCCTCTGGTGCTAAAGATCCTATTCGAGCCTTAAACAGTAAACTACTGTCCTTGCTATTATCATAAATTAATTGACACCCAATATTCTATTTACTTCTATATATATTTAAACTCTTTTAAATCTCCATACTAGTTCTCCATCTCTCCACTCCCTATTTTTCTATCCCATTCCTTACCACTATAACACTCAACAATTCTTCTAACACAACCATACCATCTTTTGTATAAATATACTGACAAATTCTTTATCCAAATCTTCTGCATATGGCACTACCTTTCACACCCATCTTGTTGCCTGCCTTTTACTCATAATTCAATTAAATACTATTTTGGCTATTCTTTTATTATCCATAAACTGCAACCTATTGAACATTTTCATTTTGCTTTTTGCATCTCTCATATAAAAACTTGACCATCCCATTTCTCTTTCAATTAACTCCTTTGCCATCCACACATCTGCATCTAATGCACATCTTCCTACTTCTCTTTGCATTTTTTCTAAGTAATCTAATACTCCTTTACTAACACATAATGCATCATTACCATATGTTAATTCTGCTACTCCACTCCCTTCCATACAATTCTAGCTACATCATATTTATTATATGAAAACATTGTTAATTTCTTTATCAATCTCTTTCTTTACCTTGCTTCATTTATCAAACCCCCCCTCCCCCAATTCATCCAAGCAATTTCTCTGATTACTTAAGACAATTCCCAAATACTTATATATATTCCCCAACCTCAACTTTATATTCCCCAATCAAAATTCTTTGTCTTCTCTTTCCCCAGTATTAATCAGCATTACTTTTGATTTTTCTTCACTAAATTTAATCCCCATCTCTTTACCCACCCTTGCACATGTCCTCAGCATAACTTCCATATCTTCTTTTCTTTCTGTGCACAAAGACATCATCTGCAAATAAGACTAGACAATGTATATACTCCCTGCCACCTATTAATATCTATATTCCTCTTCCTAGTCTTTCTATTGCTCTCTCCATTCCTCTCAAATATTAACAAAAACAAAATAGGTGACATAGGGCATCCTTGCCTTAATCCCACCCCATTTTTAACTTTAAATGATTCTATATCCCCTAATTGATACTTATAATTTCTTAATAATATCCACTAAAGCTCCATCCATTCCCAAATTTACTAAACTTACCCATAATCTATTTACTCTATCACATGCCTTCTCTATACCTATAAAAACCATATATAACTGTCTACCTGTATTCCTACTCATATCCATGTTGTGTAACTACAAATAAACTATCTCCTATACGCCTATCCAATCGAAAACCTCCTCGCATTTCTCCCACTATATTATTTTCTTCCATCCACTTTGCAACCTTTCCAGCCACCATATATGAGAAAACTTTATATATATAAAACTGATATTACCGTTATCGATCTATAATTGTTTAATTTTCTATGATCCTTATTCTTTCCTTTAAATAGCAGCCTTACTCTTGTATTAATCCAATTACCTGGAAAATCTCTCTTCTGTGCCATTTTATTAAAACATGACAATAGTTTTACTTTTTCCCTATGCCCTAAATTCATTACCATCTCTGCTGCCCATCCATCTAAAACCTCTTCTCTTTCCACTTTTCAATTTCTTCCCTGCCTCATTCAGTTCATTTTCTATAAATGTAATATTCCCATTACTATATGCTTTCATATTTGCTATCACTCTGTCCTTCATATCTAACATCTTTTCTATATCCATTACAGACTTATTTAAGATTATTTCTAAATCTTCTCTAGAGCTACACTCTATTCCCTCATCATTTAGTAATACTATCTCTCTCCCCTACATTCCTTCTTTTAATGTAACATTTTTTACTCCCCCTCTCTTCCACTTTTATTAATATCCTCCAACAATTTATTATTCAATTTCATTCTCTCTATAATTATCTACTTTAGCCAACTTCTTTTTTTTCTAAGTACTTTTCCCATTTACCATTAATATCTTTTTCACTTTCTTTGTTACTAATAGCACACTTATAGTCTCTACATGCTTTCCCCTTCTCTTTTACACTTTTACTTACTCTCACATTCTTCTGAATATTCTCATCTAAAACACTATTTGCCACTTTTTGTATTTCACCGTACCAGTTCTTATACTCATACCTAACCAAGTCTTCCATGGTTTCTTCAACTTTTATACTCTTCTAACTTATTGTTATCATTCACTCTCCATCCACATCTTTCACTATCGTTTCTACTTTTATTTCTATTTTCCATCACATTACTAATCGTTTCTATTATAAAGAAGTTATGATCACTATTACATACTCTCTCTTCATTATTAAACACTTTTCATAATTAAAGATTTTTCCATACTTTATTCATTCCCTCTTTCTCTAATAATACATAATCTATTGTGTGGAAGATATTATTTCTAGACCATATATATTGTCCCTCATAAATATTTGATAAATTACCAATGCTCAAATTCACTCTCTGACAAAAATTCTTCAAAAGTTGTCCATTCTTATTACCTACTAAATCAATTTCTTCAATATGCCTATTCATATGTCCTGCAATCATCATTCTCTTCCCTTTTCTTTGAAACTTTATCCTTAACTAGGCATTCATATATGCTACTATTCCACTGCATTATAGTTTGACTATCTCTAGTAGCTATATATACTATAGCCACTATCCATTCTTGTCTTCCTAACCTTCTGACATTTAACAGTATTTAAATTATTTTTTGACATAACTCCTATACCACCATCTTTTTTCTTTTCTATTTATACCCTGCCATACCAAGTCTTCCAGAATAGGTTGTTCTTCTCTTGGAAGTGTTTCCATTACTGTTAATATCTCAAGCTTTTCATTTTTAATTGCTTTGTTTAATTCCAGCCACTTTTCTGGTCTCCTATCACCTTGCATATTCAACCCCCTAATTTTAACAATTTCTTCTTTCCTAATTACTCTTTTATAAATTCTTTTGACTCTTTCTTCTCCATTACATTTATAAATAACATGCTTAAATTAGTTTTACAGACCCATTCCTTCTCCACACCTACATTTATATCTAAATCAGCTACCTTTTGTTTATTTCTTACATCAGGTTCATTCTTATTTCTGATAACCCCACAATTTAAAACCCTATCCCCCTTTATAAGTTTCCCAAACTATATTCTTTATAAATCAAACTCTCTAAAATTTCACCTCCTTGTTTTTCTAAGTGCAGTCCACCCTTACTATACAACTTTTTCTTTCCAATAAAAAAATCCCACACATCCTCAAACATAACATCATTTCTCTCGCACAATTTTTTCAATCTCTCATTTAATCAAACTATTCCTATTCTTCCTTTAATTTCTAATCAATTCTATATATTCATTCATTATTCTCTCTGATGGTTCTGACAAATTATTAGTCCCTACCATAACATACACATCTCTATTCCCTTGCTTCTTTACTTTATCTAAAACATCCTTAATTTTAGCTCCAGCAAAAACATACTCTTTCATATGTTTCTATTTCCCCTTGCAATTATATCTCCACATTCTCTAATTAGTGAATCTCCTATCAATACTCTCATAGTCTACTTTCTCTGCTTCATCCATAACATTCTCTACCACCTTCTGGACTTCCTTATTCCCAATCAATAATTCCTTTATCTGCTCACACTTCAACTCTAACAATTTTAATTTTGCTGCTACATCCTTTACCTCTTCTTCTATCTTTCTTATTCTTTGGCTAACCATCTCCATTGCACTAATTTTTCCACCCATATCTCATTACTCTACAAACCCCACACATATTATCCTACTTTCCTCAATTATGTTTTGCTCCACTTCTTCTGCCTTTCTCTTTAAACTATTTACACTTAGAAACCACTTCCCCCCTCTATTATCACATTCACACACTGTCTAGAATAACCATAAACCTGTTACATCATTCCTAGTCTTATTAATACATTTCAAGTGATAAAACTCATCACATACAAATACACTACCACAGCACCCCTAATTTCTTTCTGACCATTATATATGCATTGTGGAATACAAATGCAATTCATATTCCTTATTTTCCAAGTCACCTATAATATGGTTAACTTTATACTTCCTCTCCTACTCTTCAAACCCCTTTGCATGGAAAAATAAAAACTTTTATTTCAAAAATGATCGATTGATAACCATGTGTTTTTCAACCTTAGGCCTCCAACATTATTTTTTTTCTCAAATAAATCATTCCCTTTCTTGAATTAAAAAAAATTCTTTAATAGCAAACTTATTAAAAAAATAACTAATCTTACATACAACTTAGTTATAAAATATCCTTACATTAACACACATTTAACAAAATTAAAAAAAAATTTTTTTTTATAAACTATATTTAAAATGGTGAACAAAACTTTCTAAACGTTAACAATTTCCAATCTTTCCAAATTTCAATTAAATCTATCTCTCTTGATCACAATTTACTCTTCACTTTCATGCAACAGTCTTTGTATCGATGATCTGAGATGATTAATCACATAAATATGATAAATTCCACATAGCTCTCAGCACAGAATAATCACATCAGCACAGCTTACTATGTCAGTAGCTCCCTTACATATTAAAAAAAGTCTCAGATCCCATACTAAGTGGCCCTTTTTTGTTTTACAAATGGTTGCTTTACTGAAGATATCCCCTATTGTTTGCCCTATTTCTCATTAGCAAATGAATTTCTATTAGTTCCACAATGTTATAAAATAAACTGCTCAATTTGAAGACCTTTTAGCTACATTTATACTTTTTAATATGTTTTACAAATATTGGAGGTCATTGATTTAGTTGTACTGCATTCAGAATTTAAATTATTGATAATTTTACATCTTTTTTTTTTAGAAATGATCTTTTTATCATTTCAACATTCATAAGGTTTTTGATACACAAAATATGAAAAGAATTTGAAAAAAAAAAAACATTAACAAAGTTGAAAAATTAAACATTAAGTTCACTAAATGTGATAATAATATACTTTACTCAAAGCAAAAATCCTACGAAAAGCTTTATTAGTTTTAACTTATTTATATTTCAATATACAGCTATCATTTTGTTAGTGTTTAGAAAATCTCCAGAATTATGGCAGACTTTTGATTTTTTTTTTATGCCAAAATTATTAAATTTGGTATTATGACTCATGACTAAAATTATTACAGCATTTTAACCACTAGAAACTGAAAAGGGTGTTTTAACATTTACATATCAGTCATTTTTATCAGACTTCTGTTTTTTTTTCTAATGCCAACATTAACAGATTTCAAATTCTGTTTTTATAGCTGATATCAAAAATTATTACAATATATGCATCTAGGAAAATATTTTAAAGTAAAGCTATGTGCATTTTACCACTGGAAAAGATAAGTGAATTAATTTTATAACATAGTTCTAGCCAACAATTTTAATGGATTTTTATTTTGAAATGTTTTTGTGACATCAATATTATCAACTTCAAATTCAGTTTTTACAGTTCATGTGTAAATTATGTGCAATATTTTTTGCTAAAGATAAAAAAACTTTTATAAAATAAATTGACAAAAAGTTTTGGGTAGCAAAGATGTCTGCCATTCTAATGCTCACTGTATGTTTTAAAATTTGTTCTATAAATGTTAATTTAATGAGAAAGTTTTTATTCTATTAGTTATTTAATCCACAAGCTTTCATTATAATAAAGCTAAAATGCCAATGTATACATAAACTTTCAAATATTTATCATATGTATTTTAAAAAACATTTATTTTGGGTTAAAAAATGTAATTTTATAATAAATAAATAAACAAACAAAAAAGATATAATTAACATTTGTGTTTAGAACAATAATTAAAAATAAAGATTACTTAAATCATTAAGAGATTACAAAATATATTAATTGATGTGGGATTTTTTAAAAATGTTTTTTTCTAAAAACAAAATTTGCTGGGTTGATTAAATTGCTGATTGGGCCAGAAATAAAATATTGACATATTGGTTGCCTTTTTTTAAATGTGACATCAAAAATAATACACAAGAAAAAGGAAATGGAATTACAATAATATTAAATCGTTGTACTTCAAGACTAAAAATGCTATAATCTCTAGTCTAATAAATGTATTATGAAAATTATTAACATATATATCTAAAGATGTTATCAAATAAATAAGTGAAAGAAGTGTGACATTTGTAAAATAATAAGTTATAGAATTTAAAATAGGATACTATAATTGTCTACTAATAAAAAAAATGTGAGAATAAAATTGCATTTTTAAAAATAACTAATTGTAAAAAAAAAAAAAAAGTTTTAACAGTCAATAGAAATAGTTCATATATGTTGAAATATTATATATATAAATTTCCTTTCAAATTTTTTAAGCAAATAACTGATAGACTGGATTTTAATTAATGTTTTTTTTCTTCTTAAAACTTTCTTTTTACTTATATGATTCCTTGTTTTCTTAAGCTTTTATTTAAAAAAAACAAAACAACATTATTTATTATTATTTTTTTTTTAAAAAAAAATTCTAAATATCATTCAAGTTGATTGCATTAAGTCCACAAACAGGCACAATATATTTTAATTAGATTATAATTTAAATATGCAGTGAGTTCTTGTACTGAAAGCTTTTAGAATAAAAACATAGTATAACATATACTTTTTCTCACTAAGACTTAAACAACAAATGCAAATACATACAACATTAAAGTGGCAGACATCCACATAAAATTTAAATGAACAATTCATATGTTTATTTTTATCTTTAGTAGGAAAAATATACTATATTTAATCTTTTTTATTTATAATGTTGCATACATATAATAATTTGGGCCATAAGCCCTGAAATCTGGATTAGAAAATTGAACAAAGTTGGGAGTAAAAAATCCAAATAAAAGCTGCAAATGAACAAAATGCTATGACAAATGACATTGGTCATCTGTGTACAAGAGGTTTCAGGACTTTTTTGAAAAGATGAATTGGAAAGCTAGTTATTGTTGTGAAAAAAAAAATACCAAGTGAGAAAGTGATTTTTTATTTAGCATTTGTATTACTTTTGTTTTATTTTTTTACTAAAATAACAGGCTTAAAATGTAGCCTTGATAAAAACAAAGGTACTTGTGTATAATTCAACCGATGACGTATTACCCTGAAGGCATATCAGTCTAATCTTGCGATTTTTAAGATGTCTCCAAGTGATCTGTGGACACATGTAATCGCTAAAATGTGTCCGCAGATCACGTGAACACGGTACGTTAAAAATCGCAAGATTAGACTGATATGCCTTCAGGGTAATACGTCATCGGTTGAATTATCCAGGTCACATGCTAAAAAATATTCAAAAATGAAAAATATCTGACGCAGGTCAGGCAAATCCTAAAAAAAAAATGTACATGCATGCGTCAAAATATTCTCAATTTTAAAATACAGCAGCGTGTAGCGCTGGAATTGGCAGGAGAGGGCCTCCGGATGTTTTTGTCGGGCCGCAGGCCCGGCGTACACGTATATCAGACATTGTATTACTCTCATAGCTGTATGATATAATTCAGAAATTAAAAATAAAATTAAAACGTAATTCAATGTAAGTTTGAGAATTGTAGAAATATTAACAAAAACTTTTTGTAAATTTTAAATAAACACCTAAATAAAAAAGACGCGATCTAATGCAAATCTGGTATTAATGGCGCCGCACTTTTACATGCATTTGGTAATTTTAAAAATGTACTGCATATTGCAAAATTGATTTAAAAAATTATTTCAAATTATTTACACATTAAAAACGTAATGTAGAAATATTAACAAAAAGTTTTTGTAAATTTAAAATAAACAAAACACTTTACCCGAATTAATGCGAATTTGGCATTAATGGCGTCCTTGTTATCACATGCATTTGGTAATGTATATTCCAAATTTGTTTTAAAAAATTATTGAAAATTATTTACACATTAAACGTAATTCAATGTAAGTTTGAGAATTGTAGAAATATTAACAAATATTTTTTGTAAATAAGTTTGAGAATTGTAGAAATATTAACAAAAACTTTTTGTAAATTTTAAATAAACACCTAAATAAAAAAGACGCGATCTAATGCAAATCTGGTATTAATGGCGTCCAGAAAATGCAGCACTTTTACATGCATTTGGTAATTTTTAAAACGTACTGCATATTGCAAAATTGATGTAAAAAAATATTTCAAATTATTTACACATTAAAAACGTAATGTAGAAATATTAACAAAAAGTTTTTGTAAATTTAAAATAAATAAAACACTTTACCTGAATTAATGTGAATCTGGCATTAATGGCGTCCTTGTTATCACATGCATTTGGTAATGTATATTCCAAATTTGTTTTAAAAAATTATTGAAAATTATTTACACATTAAACGTAATTCAATGTAAGTTTCAGAATTGTAGAAATATTAACTAAAAATTTTTGCAAATTTAAAATAAACAGATAAATAAAAAACACTTTACCGGAGAATAAATTATTTACACATTAAACATAATTCAATGTAAGTTTGAGAATTGTAGAAATATTAACAAAAACTTTTTGTAAATTTAAAATAAACAGATAAATAAAAAACACTTTACCGGAGAATAAATTATTTACACATTAAACGTAATTCAATGTAAGTTTGAGAATTGTAGAAATATTAACAAAAAATTTTTGTAAATTTAAAATAAACAGATAAATAAAACACTTTACCCGAATTAACAGCTCAAAAAAGTAACTGTGATGCCGTGGATAGCAAAATCGCAATAGACAGAAAAATCAAAAAATTTCCCAAACCTCTCTACGAATTTTAAATCTCACGGGTGAAAAAAAAAAAATTGACTCTCTGATGGAGTAATCACGCCAGTCACTTGGTTACCATGACAACGTTGTCATGCAAAAAACGTTGATGTCTACCGGAAGGGAAATCGGTAAGTCAAAAACGTCATCGGTTGAATTATTCACAAGTACCAAAACAAATTCTACACAAAAAGCTAAGTTCCTATACATTTTTATTTTATACTTTCAAAAGTTTTATTTTAGATATCATTAACATTGAACTTTAATGTACATATAGCATTACATGTATTTTTACATTTCTGATATGTATCATATTTTTCGTGCTTAAATGATTATTTTTAGTGTAATTTCTTTGATTTAGGCTATAGTCCTGGAATAAAATACCCCTAAAAAATATGTATTTCAATGAAAGTGATGATATAATAAAAGATATGAAATAAACTATTAATTCATTATACTATATTTTTCTGCATATATATTGTAACCTGTTAAAATAAGAGATAGGGAGAGATAAGAAGAAAATGGAATAAAGGAGAGATAATGATAAATGATGAAAATGAAATGAGATAGGCCAATTGTAACCTGATAGAATAAGAGATAGAGGGAAAAGAAAAGAATGCTAATAATGAAATAAGAGAGGGGTGTGAAAAAGAAAGAGATAGACTAAGATAAAATGCTAATTGTAACATACTAGAATAAGAGGGGTGTGTGAGAAAGAGAAAAGAGATAATGCTAATAAAGAAATGAGAGAGGGGGAAGAAAAATAAATAATGATAATGGTAAAGATAAATAAATAATGATAGAAGATATGAAATATGATATAAGGAGAAATGGAATAGAATTGAAATGATATAAATGAACTATAAATGAGACTAAATGTCACGGCTCAGTGGGGTTACAATAAATTTAAAGAAAAGAGATGATGATCCAGAGATGTATAATCAAGTAAAGATCAAATCCAATACTGATGAACTATAACTACTACAGTATATTAATAATAATCTAATACTAAACCATACCAAGGATTATTTAAAATCACTAATCCATAATTACCATATTAATCCTACCAATCAATCAAACATTCTCGGAATAAGACTAATGATACTTTGCTTTAAAAGATTATCTTACAGAATTATATTTACTAAAACAACAAGAGTGGGATTTTAAAATTAACACTCTTGTATAAAATTAAAGTATAAGTTAAGTTGCCTAATAAAGAATTACTGTGATTAATAAATAAATGACATCCTAGCTGACCATAAAATAATTATATGTTCAATCTTAAAATAATAAACAAACAAATATTAATTCACAAAATTTAGTGAATCAATTTAAATTTAAACTAATAATGGCCTATTATCTAAGATATTACTTGAGCAAAGAAAAGAGCAAGGGTACTTTTAATGCCTTTCCATACTCACAGACAACCACTAAAGACCTCAAATGCGAATGGATTAGAATTTTTTAAATATATACGATTTAAGATGATGATCGATGATGTGCAGTGCATATAAGATAATGTGCAGCTTTTAAAATAATAATAATTAAAATATTCTTCTGAAGTACTAATATTGTTAATCTGATATTGCATAATCTTTAGTCTGAAAGATATACTGATAATTTAAAAAAAAAAAATACACTTTTAACTAAGTATTTAATTATGTATCTGCTATAATGCAATTATCTGTATTTGTGCTTCAATATGAAAATCATTTACTTTAACATAGCTTTTTTAATTTTCAAGACAGTATCAACTATATTTAATTAACTTAGAATCTACTTGTAAATTTCTGAATTGAAGATTCATTAACTTTAAAATTTAAGACTTTGTGAACTTGGAACCCAAGACAAGAATATATTTTCATATAAAAGTAAAACAAACAAACAAAACTTTTGAAATAATAATAATTTGATTTATTAATAATGAGAAGAAATGTTTATAAATGTAGTAGAATACAAACAGTGCCAATACCGCACTAAGATTTTATATAATTATTTGGACTAATTAATAACATTATTGTGTCATCTACTAACCAGAATAACACACAGAACTATGTTTATATTGAAAACCCTAAGCTTAATTTTATACTCCTCAACTTAACAAACGCTAAGTTGGAGTAAGCATATTCAACAATACTTTTTAAAAATATCATCACTAGTTTCACGGATATCACTAATATCACAGCTAGATATAGGTTTAAATCAGATTAAGCCAATATTAAAATTAAACTAACTTAAGTGTATGAGACAATCATTCATCAGAGATCAGTTATACTTTTTTTAAAAAATAACTTTAATCCACATAAAATTATTCCCTCAATGTTTTAAAGATAATGATGTAACAGACTTACAAATCCAGCGGCGAAATTCTGGATGAAAATACTAAATTATTATGGGTCAATTGCCACTTATACCATATGCATATTTAATATACTTTAAAATAAATATAACTTATTGTTGGTTAGCTTGTGCTTGATAAAACTATCATAGCAACACAATTCAAACATTGATATACCTATGAGCCATAAATTAGCTACCACTACCTGAAGAAATACATTTCCTCAAACAAGCATATCTTGTCATCACAAATCTAAAACAAATGCAACATCACCTATTGTGGTGGAATTAGCATTAAGTCATCATGAATGATAGGCAAAAAGTACAAAAATACTAGGCTCCTCAGAGCTGGAAAAGGAATATGGTGGCTTCCAAAAATACCTAACTTCGAGGCAAAATGAGATGTCTGAAATTCATCTTCAGTACATCTGGGAACAGGAACACCCACTAGAAAAGCACAATCCTCTCATGGGATTTCCAATGCTTATAAATGTGATCATCATCATTGAAAAATACAATACAATACCCTCTTTTTGGGGACAAACACTATCAAATCATGGAAATGCAATACAATAAGGATGGAGGATTTTCTCTACCCCATAAGGCATATTCAAAAAGTATAAATTAAGCCTATCTCTTGAGGCTAACAAATTCTAACTAATAGCAAGATATATACTTCACTTAAACTAACGAAGTTATTTCCAAGAAATTTATAAAATACAAAACGTATATCCAATGTTTGAACCAACAAAGCAAACTATGTGTCAACTGACTACTGTAGAAAATACTTTAAACTTAAATGCATATAAATTTCTAGGCAAGGCACAATGCACACATAACAAAATATTAAATGCTAAAATATAGTGACTAGTGGACTTTTAAAATTGTAAATTAAATGCAAGAATATTTACTTCTCGATGAATATAAAATATTTGTAGTTATTATTAATATAACATTCATAAAACAAATGACTGGATATTCTTTGATAAACTTCTTTAGTAAATTTAAAATAAAAATTGAGTAAAACATCCCATTTATATGAAAATAAGACTGTGATATTTAAATCTCTATAATAAAATTATTAAATAGAAACTAGCTAGTGTAATGCTTGATAAATAAACTAAATTAACTTAAGAATGGCAAGAAACATTTGCTCATTCAATTAAACCTATATCGTATTAAAATTATAACCCTAGTTTATCTGTATATTTATGCAAAAAGTGTTACATAATAATTTAATAGCATAAATATTTTTATGGTTTCATTCTTTTTTTTTTTAAACCAATAAAGAAGACCATAAAAAAAAAAATACATTAATTCAAGTTCATATTTCAGTTCCGTGATTTTTCCATTTCATAATGTGTAGACAATTTATCCAGGTTAAGATATCTATCTGAATTCGAAGCTTCAACTAATACATTTATACACATGGCAATCATTTCCAAACGAAAATGTTCAATAGTTCATTAATAATATTTTTTTAAACAATTTAAAATAAATAAGTAATAAGATTAAGCCGGCATGAAACAAAATAAATTCTTCAGCTGAACACACTTTATATTTATAATCCTAAGTTCAAATGCGGAATAATTATAATATATATTTTTAGTTAACTTTCATTGTTCTTCCTTAGATAAATGCATTTTTTAAAATAGAGCTCTTTTTTTTAAACGTTTCTTAATATTTAAAAATGTATTTCTTTTTTAAACAAATTTCCTTTTATTTATTAAACATAAGAGATTTTTTTTATAATTAAGACATTCCTCCATTTATGAGCAAAGATCAACGGTCATAAAGTTACTTATAAGTACTGGCAACTATAACCAAAACATCATGTATGTGACGGAGAGAAGTTCATTAATAATTTTTAAATTCTCTTAAAGCTTTACTTCCAAACAAATTCTTTTCATACTACTGGCATAAACGAGAATTAGTATTTTAAACTACATATTGTCCACAGAAACATTATTCTGTTAAGAGCATATTTAAATGTATATATCATCTATTAAGTAATAAAATATTAAATTTAATGTCACTTCTAATTTATAAAGATGCTAACGCATTTCTATTTTAATATTTTAAAATGTTTGAATGTCCTTTTTTTTTTTAATTTCTTCTTCACGTGTATTTTTAATTTGATAGGAGATATACTATAGTTTAGTGCAATAAAATCTTTAGCCATAACAATACTTAATAATTTAAGTTTTACTTCTAAATAAAGAAAAATGAATAGATCAAAAGTAAATGAAATATGAGATGCTGTATTTTTTTCTTCAAACATTTACCGTAAATGTTAATGTCTCAAATGTAATGAAAATTTGTCAGAAAAACGGATTAACTTTTTTTAGCTTCAGCAATTCATGTTACAAAACGATTTAAAATAATGGTTTTAAAAACATACTTTTATTTTTTTTTAGAAAATATAAAGTTTTTAAAAATTACTTTTTATTAAGGAACTTTTAAGATTCAGCCACACATATATTTTAAAACAGATCAGCAACTGAATGACCCCTAGATGTCCATTTTATCTCACCATTTTTCATCCACCTACAATTCATTTAAAAACCAATAAAACGATTTTTAATTAAATTTTAATATTCTGACAAACCAGCTGTGAATAATTCTCCCCTACCACGTGACCTTCAGCTGCAAGGTCAAAATTTTATTATTAACAAATATTATACAACAAATGTTTTTTTAATGATATTTTATAACCCAATAGTAATAAATATAAAATTTAAAGTTATACCCTTTATTAAACCCATAAATATTTCATTGAAATAATTTTATCCACGCATTTGTTTTATTTATTTATTTTAAACAATACTAGAATTAAATCATTTTTTTTATGTTTCTATGTCAGTGCATGCACATATTCCCACATAAGAATGCAAGCTAATTGTTTAAAAGTTATTTTTAAAACTATAACAATAAAATGTTAATGAATATTTAATTCAAAATAATATTTTATACGTGGAATGCTAAGCTAAATTGTATCAAAGAAATATTACTACTGTTTAATGAAAATTTACAAATTATTTTTAAACTTTATTACTTAATATTATTTATTCCTATTTATTTATAATATCTAATTATTATAATTTAGACATTAAAATGAATTACACAATAATACATTTAATATTACTTACAAACTGACAACTATTTCTGATATCTTTCTTTTTTTTAAAATTCAAATTATTATTTAGCATCTCTTACCAACCTAACTCATATATCTTTTTTCAAATACTGAGACATAATTCCATAATATACAATAATGATTACAATCAATACAAGATTATCCTATTTTAGTCATTAACTAATTTCATTTTCATTTTTATCATTATTATTTTTTTAAAAATCAGGCAATTTCAAACCAAAAGATTAAGCTAAGATAACCTTTGGCTCCTTTTGGAACTAAGTGAAACTTCAGTTAGGTACAATATATATATTCCAAAACATAGTCACTGAAATTAGACTAAAATTATTGCTTTTTTAAAATTATATAAACATAAACTAGTTATAAAAATATAGTGATAATCTTCATAAAGAGTATTTTTTTTTCCTCCTTTCAATTAAAATATTGTATATATACATTTTGGAATAATTTTTCTATATTTAGAAAGCAATTTTAAATATAAGTATGCATTTTAAACTCCTTGCCTAGAAGTAGGTTAACAATATAATAAAGTATTATGATTGCATGCAAACACATACAAAAAAGTCATTCAGGTCATGTAATATTTGAGCAACAAGTGACACAGAGTTCTGATCTAGAAACTGCTAGTTCTAGTGTATCACTTTAATGCAGAACTAAGCTGGCAAAATAAAACTATCCAACTTTCCAATAACTTATGTTTAAAGTTAATCAATATAATAATTAACTCCTGATAACCTTAATTAAGATATTTATATATAAGGATTAGAAACATAAAGCATCATGTCAACTCATTTATTAATTACTAAATTATTCTCAATCTATAATTAAGAAATAAGTATCAACATTGTTAAGATGAAACAAAATGTATATATGTTCATTGTTTAAAGCTAGACCAGGTTAAGGATATTATGAATATACCTATACCTGGGTCTCTTTTTGTGCAGATTTTGTAAATGCAATTTTGAAGTTATGTGATTCATGTTTTGTCTTAATATCTTTTTATGCGATTTTCTTTTATGCAATAAAGAAGTTCATCTTTCACTTAAAATCGGGATTTCCCCATTTTATATAAACATATTAAATTTTACATACTTTAAAAAAAAGAATGTATCTTTAAAAGTTTTTAAACTCTTCAACTTTCTAATCAATTGGAAAATCATTTTCTTGTTAATGACACAAATTATGAACTAAATTCCAAGGATAGCTAAATAGTTGTCTGTCTGTATTATGTACGTCTATTTATATTTTCTTTTATACACATATATACATGGAGAAACTTTTAGACAGAAAAAAGTTACAAGTAAAAATATTTAAGAGCTTTTAATTTCTACTTTAAAAGAATGTATCTTTAAGTTTTTAGATATTTTAATTTTTAACTTTTTTCCGTCTAAAAGTTTCTCCAAAATTTAACCATTAGTCATTATTAACACATTCATGGAAGCGTGGTATATATAAGTAGTTGCACTGGTGGATGTGCATTCTCTAACAGCTACACATAGCAGTCTGGATATTGCGAGCTTCATAAACAATTAGTAAAACCATCGTCTAAAAGTTTAATTACTGTTTGCATTGTCAATAGAAAACCAATAACACAGCACAAGACTGAAGTTGGCACTAATTGTATTTCCTTTTGTGTCACATCTGATGTCTTACCAGTTCACAAACGAACCGCATATTGTCAAATAGCGATAATGAGTAAAATATGTATAAAAATGTAAAATAAATCATACATAAAAACATATTGTGTTAAATAAAATTAAATAGTTACTAAAAAAAGTTTGTCTTGTATCAAATCAAATTTTTTCAAATACACCTGGGTCTCATTTTATGCGGTAGATAGATTCAACAGAAAACCCACATTAAAAAAAAATCACACAAAAATAGACTTAACTTATCTTGAAAAATGGGATAGGTGCTGTAATTTTCAGAATTCGCATAAAAGCAAAGCAACAAGAAAAAATTACTTTAAAATTTGCATTAAAAAAATAAGCAAACAATGTATGACTAATAAAAAATTTCAAATATTTAAAAAAAATTAATACAAGACAAACCTTTTTTGTTTTTTTATTAACTACAGTATTTAATTTTACATTTTCATACATATTTTAATCATTAACGCTAGCGTTCATTTGTAAACTGGTAAGAAATCAGATTCAATGTGATGAATTGTGGCTTCTCCTTAAACGAAGTCAAGAATCTCTCAGCAATTATGCCCAGAGAAACCTGTTAGCCACTTCATTTTTATTCGTGATGTGATGTACAACTAGCGCCAGTTTCAGTCTTGTGTTGTGTTAATGGTTTTGTTTCTATATTAAAAAAATGAAATCGCAATCAAAACAAAAAGATTATACATTATCATTAGAAAGATTATTTTCAGTTTATAAAATCTTCATTTTTTACTTTAAAAATCTAAAAGATTATTTATTTCTGTTATATATAACAAAATACGTTTTAAAAGTTTAAATGTTTTGAATATTTATTGCGATATTTTTATATGTAAGCAAAAATCTATTATTATTATTTACTCATTAGTATAAGTAGGTTATTTACATAGAAGCTAAGTTTCTAAATACAGCTTCAGGCCATATTCACATTAGCTGCTCATAACATTATATTTTTGAAAAAAAAAAAGTATTTCAAGTGAAAACAAGTTATTAATAATTTAAATTTCTTGATATCTAGTGAAATATGAAAGATATTAAGAACAAACATGAATCGCATAACTTCAAAATAGCATTAAAATAATCCGCATAAAACAAGACCCAGGTGTATTTGAAATTTTTTATTAGTTATACTTTATTTCCTTTTTCTTTTATGTGAATTTTAAAATAATTTTACTTTGTTGCTTTGGTTTTATGCGATTTTCAAAAATTACGGAATGTATCCCTCATTTTTCAAGATAAGTTAACTATTTTTGTGCGATTTTTTAAATGCAGGTTTTCTGTGGAACCTATTAACCACATAAAGAGACCCAGGTGTAATTGATAATACTTTACTCATCTCATGAGTGAGTTTACCAATCTATGAAATTTAATTTATTTAGCATGTTGGAAAAAGCAATTGGTGACCCAAAATGCATCACAAATCTAAGATATCACATAAAAAAGAACAATTATAAATAAGAGCTATAAATAAAAAATTAAAACTTAAATTGAAAAAGGTGTTAATTAATGAATAAACATTTTGCTAAGCATACTACTAAAAAAAAAAAGAAGCTAATTTGTGGGTAAATATTTTGTATAAAAACATTTCAGGAACTATTTTTTAAAAAAAATTGCAATTATTTTCTTTGACATAAATAATTCAGAGAATTTTTTTTTAAAAATTCATTAAAATAAATCATAAAGAAAAAACAAGAACTATAATGTACATTTTAAAATCTTTAATTTTTATAATTAACAGCACCACTGTTAATTTTTTTGTTTTTTTTTATATAAAACGATTTCATGAATTGCAATTATTTTACATGAATGGAGTAAAATTAAATAAACATTTGATAAAAGTATAGTTTTAATAACTTAAATGATTTTTTTTTTTTTGTTGAGAGTATATTTTTTATATTACTGACTTAAATTTGAGCAAATAAATGATATTTTAATCTATAATATCGATTGTGGGATTGTATTTTACCTAATGTACACATTAAAAATTTTATTATGTTACATGTGATCAAAATGTTTTTGATTACTTATTGCACTAAATGAAACTGACATTTTTTTGTGGTGGTCAATGCTGAAATTTTTTTTTATTTTGAATATATCATAAACGAAATTACTATCATAAAAAAACTAGATAAAAATCAAATAAAATACATTAATCATACTTTAATTTTATAATTGAAACAATATTGTATATTATATAATGAATAAATTCTGTACTATACTATACATTTTTAGCATTGACATTATTTTATTTTCGGATATGGCTTTAGTGAAGTCATTATTGTACGATGTCATTACTCTTACAAAATACCCACCATTTAAAAAAAAAAAAGGTAAAGATTGCAAAAGCGAATAATGGATTGTAAATCAAAATAGTGAGTACACATTAAGGATGATCACTATGGTGAATCCTCATTTAAATAATCATAATTAACCAGGTTAAGTTCTCCATCATAAAAATCTTTTTATACCACATTTTCATATTGAACAAATTTAAAAGTACTTACCATATTTTTCTTTTTACAATTAATTTTTAAATTTTTATTTAACTTGCATAATTTTATCAAATTTTGTAAAATAAATTATTATAAAAGATAAATAAAATTTGTTTCATCTTACAATTCATACAGAATTTGCTAATGCATGAATGATTATCTTAAATCTGACTACATTCCAAGTAATGAACCTACATAGCGCATACCAAAAGGTGGGACACAAAACAATTTTGCTGCCAAGTGGATGATCTACAGATGAATGTTTTTTTTTTAAAATATGAATAATCCTGCTAACATAAATTTGATGACACAAATATTTTCTTTGAACTATTTTCCCATTTAAATTGAAATTTACAATTGTATATATTTACCGAAAGATATCATCAGTTTCAATTATTCTGTTTCCAGCCTTCTTCGTCATTTCAAATGGGTAAGAAAATTAACGCAACTTTTAATATTGTATAATAAATGAGGGTTTTTAAAATGAATTTATTATAAATAACTGTTAATGATTTATATAAGTCCTCTTAACATAGCCATTATTAAAAAAAAAAAAAACAACAACCCAATTTGAATAAAATTTTGAAATTGGTTGACTGACAATCATGGAATGATATATAAAGATAATAAAGCAATATGTGTTCTATGTTCTAAAATAATGATATGTAAAAAAATCATCATTCAAAAAATATAAAATAATTTATAAATTATCTCTTGAGAAAACAACAACAAAAAAAAATAGTACAAGTTTTACTATCTCAATGAATGTGAAAAATCTTTCAGCAAGAGATTTTTTGAAGGTTAGAATGTATTCCATATAATTTTTGAAGATTTTATAAAAAAAAATAATTCAAAAAAGATAAAATATGATTCAACAATAAAACATAGATTTTTTTTTGTCTTGATGAGAATATTGACATAATACTGGTGCATGGCGTTTGATTATTTTTATTTGCTTTATTTAATATTATTAGCAACAATAACAAAAGTAGATATTTGCAAGATATAAATGCATTTTCTAAAAAAGAAGTAGATCCAGCCAATGTCACGTCTGTAACTAATTGACTATGTTCCAAAGTATGACTGGCAAAAAAAAAAGGTATTTTGACAATTTGTTAACGAAACTTATCAGACATTTGCTTCTGGTTTGCAAAGCATTATACATCAGCAAGTTTTATTTCAAAAGCTAGTTTTAAGTCATTGGAAAATATTAAGAGTGTGGTGAAAAAATACTAAATTTTATAGTAACAAAGATTTTGAATTAATAAAAATGTAATACTTTGTTATGTGAGATAAACTCAGTATACAATAATTTATTAAAATATATTGTGTGGGCAAAACAAATTAAAATTTTTCAACAATTTGTCACATTTATATAAATTATTTACAATAGAATGAATAACAAATTTAATGACTTCTATAATCCTATACATACATTCAAAAGGAATTAAATGTTAAATTGCAAAGTGTTAATAATATTATCATTGCTTTGTTTGATTCACAATATGTTTTTGAAGAAAAATTAATGATATTTCAATATAACATCATTTCTAGAAGCTTTGAATACCTTCCAAACTTTAAAAAAAATTATTGAAATCTGGAATATCTTCAAAAACCTGAACAAGTTTTAAACAATTCCAGCAATTATTAATTCAATAATCAAGCTTTTCTCAAAATTTATAATTCATACAGTTGGCAGATATAGTGTAAGATATTTCTGAATGGATGAATTTATTAAACATTTAAATACAATTAATAGATTATCAACTGAATTTTATGTTCAATTGAGAAATGATCTGACAATAATTAAACACATCATAATTCATAAAAATGCATTAGTAATGAAAAGTGGAAAAGCTACACCTGCAAATTTTAGTTGCTTTAAAAAAAAAAAGAAAATTGGAATAGCTCTTTTTCTCCTTATATATATATATGCAAATCTTTATTTTCAGAAATAGACTGACAGACGATTCTAGTTTGGCATGTATCTTTGTTATAGTGACTAAATATGAGCCTGATATAAAATATTGGAAATTCAATACTCAATAGCTAAACATCATACATTAATAAATATTACTTTTTATTTTAGATCAATTATTAGTAGTATATATGTTAACATCACAATAAAAACCTGTTATCAATAATACTAATCTTATAACTTATGCTCTTACCTATTAATAAAGTAGTTTGCATGATAACACTTCAAAAAATACTGTTTTTAAATTTTTGGCAAATGCATAAAAGATTTGCTATTCCTGATCTGTTTTATACATATATAAAAAGTACTGCAACCAATAATTTTCATTTTTGAATAGTATTTTGTTGGAATATTTTTTAACTTGAAGGAAACTCAGTTTTTAGAGTTTCTAAAAAAAAAAATTGAACCTATAAGAACCAAAAAGATTAAAAGCCAAAATTTAGCCAGTGAGCTATATGTCCTTCACTTCTTTTTTTTTTTAACAGTAATTACAAACATATTTCTTGAATATTTATTTCAGGCCATGAGCAATTTTCTTTAAGCAGCTGGCCTGAAGAGATATTGCTCACCAGAAATAAAGCACAAAATTTTCAAATATGTTATACATTATTCTCTCTTTTTTATCAATATCCTCTCATTTTATATATTATAGTGGGCATGCTTTTCTTTTATTCATTTACATACATGGAGTAAAATATATTGTCATGAAAACAGATAATTATAATTATTGTAAATTATAAAAATTGAAATTTTAATATAAGAGTTAATGAAAAATTCAATATGAGGAAATAAAAGTAAAAAATGCTATTTTTTATATTTGTATCTACTGTAATTTTTTTATTATCATGTCTATCTTTATTTTTTTTTTTAAAAAAAAAAAGTTTTAAAATATTATTTATTAAAACATTAACTAGTATTAACTATGGAAACAATTTAGTACTTTGAAACCCTTTAATTATATTTAAGACAAATATGTTTACAGGAGCATCAAACTAGATGAAATGCCATTTCCCATTAAATTGTATCTGAAGTGGGCTTTGAAACCCTTTAATTATATTTAAGACAAATATATTTACAGGAGCATCAAACTAGATGAAATGCCATTTCCCATTAAATTGTATCTGAAGTGGGCTACAAAAAAAACTTTGTAATTAACAGAAAAAATTGTAAATTTAATAATTAAAATTTAATTTTATCCAAGACATAAAATAATATAATTATGGTAATTTTAACAAAATTGTGATATTTTGCCCCCTTCCCCTACCAACAAAATTTGAAAGCAAAGACAGAGCAAAACATTGTGACAGAAATAATTTTGCTACATGAGATACTTAAATAGATACTTCCAAAAATAATTTGGAATATTTTTTAAAATGATTTTGAAACAAATCCAATTTGCATTTAAAACTTTGGACAGTGTACCATACTTGTGTTATTAACCGATCTTTCCTTTAAAGTTTTGACATTTAAATCACTGAAATATTTTGTAATGTCAACTAAGAATGCTATGGATCTTCTATACATGTCTGATGATTACTATGAAATAAACCCCCATGATATTTCATTTATAGAAATAATTATTTAAAAAATGAAAAAAAAACTTTTTTTTAAAATGACAAGACAGTCAAAGAATCTCTGAGTAATAAAGTAACCCTTCAAATTCACATTCTATGCTTTTAAGAAATTGTGCAAATTGACATTAGATGAGATAAAGTTCAAAGAATTTGCCACAGTCTTATACATTGAAAATACTGTTTGTTTTTGAATGTTTGCATATATATATATATTAAATTATGCTCCAAGATTTGATACAAAATCATTATTTTTGCCTGTTAATGCTATAGAACCACTAATTGTCATAATTACAACTCTGTTTAGAAGAATTGGTATTTTTAAAAAATACTCCACATAGAATCAAAATGTCTTCACCTGCAATGATTCCAAAAACTTTTCAGTAATATTGTTATTATCATTACAAACATGAACAATAGAACATTATCAGTATTAGAACTTTCATTAAATGCAATTGAAAAACATTAGATATTTGCAGTGGTCATCCAGATTATCTCTCATTTTAGTTAATCTTTTGACTGCAGTTTATCTAAAATATTTCATATTTTTAGGACAGATATTTTTTTGTTATCATTATAATTTACCCCTTAACCAAGGAAACATCCCTAATAAGTTTGGAAATAATTGACTAATAATTCATTCTTTTAAAAATATAGTTTGGGATTTACATATATTTTTTAAAAGTCTTTTTGTAGTGCCATTATACATTAAATTCTTTGGCGATAAAGACTTTTTCATTATAAATAATGCACACAATTTTGTCCTTCATTTGAATACAGAAATAATTCAATTTCCTTTTTCTTGGAAATTTATTTATTTATTTATTGATAACAATTTTTATAAAAAATGTATTCATAAAATTTATTAAAATTAAATAAACATGCATAAAACTAAAGACCACTGATTATTTATGGTAGACAATTATAAACTCACACCACTATAATAGACATTGCTATGTATGCAACTAACCAATAAAACCCATATTTTTTTATGTACTATAAATTAACAATGAAAGGATAAATGTAGTTTATAACTGATTAGGTTATGCTATATATAGTGAAATTATGATATGAATTTTTATTATTAGAATTATATTACAGTTGATTTTGCTTCCATTTTGTTGCAACTATAAATGACATATGAAAACAAACAACTTGTCCGTGTTTTAGCGCATTTAGACATATTATTTGTTTAATTGGGAAGTCTACATTTTTTATTATTCTTACATTTGTTTTATTGTAAAAAATAAATCCATTATATATATATATTCTCAAGGGGTCACAGACAACTCATTTGACACTCTTATTTTATAATCATAACATATAAATTAATTTCCGTGTTTCTTTTGTTGTTTGCAAAGATTTTCCTATATCAACATATAGTTTTTTAAAAATACATTTGGAATTTATATTTTCCAATTATTGAAGATAAGCTTTTAAATTTCTTTTTAGAGTAAAAAATTATGGTGAAAGAGGCTAATAAATTGAGGGTGAGAGGAGGGCTGAGCCATTCAACAACTTGTTAAAATTTATGAGAAGACTGATAATTGTCAAGCGTTGGTGGTAGAGTAATCAGCACAGCTGCCTTACAAGCAGTTGTCCTGGATTAGCAGGTTCGCTTCCCAGCCGATGCTATGACACATGAAAAAAAAAAAAGTAAATACCTGGAACAAATACACTTCATTTCAAAAGCAAAATTAATGACTCATTTTGGTGTAAACTTTTTTTTGAAAAAAAATAAAAAAGACAATGAGTAGATATCTTAAATTTTCAAAAAAAAAATCTAACAATGAAATGAGCATCAGAAAGATGAAATACAGAAATGTTTTTTGATCTTCTAGCTCAGCGTTTTATAAACTGGGGTCACGAAGCAAAAAGTTGGGATCGCAAAAATTTAATTCAGATATATGAATTTCAAGAAATATTACTCGCAATCCATTCATTATCTTTAATTTAATATATTACGTTTTCTATACAACACAATTATGAAATGATAATCATGGCCAAGTTGAGCTGTAAATTATATTTACCTATTGAAAAATAACACTAAATGCATCATAATAGTGGTGTCTCATTGCAATTTCAGCATAAGTTATTTCAGAATAAAAATATATGCTGCAGTGACGAGAATAGTATCCACATCGCAAGAACAAAACAATATTGTATTTGACTGTTTTACTCGACTAAGGTTAGTATTTATTTGAATAAATATTATGAAAGATGTAATTTTTTTTATCTATAATAATGCTTGTATACTTTCTCACTTTATTATTCAAGATTTATCATTCTATTAGTTATTATAAAAATTTATTTATTTGAAACTTATTGTCATTTATTTATTAACAAGTAAAAACATATTCCTCTTTTTTAAACTTAATAATTTATAACTGATTTATTGATATTTTTTAAATATTAAACAATAAAATGTCCAGGAGTAAATATGCTTTATATAATTAAACAAAAAAACACGGCTATCACTTGGTGTCATTGGTAACTAATAAGTATTGTTTTATTTTATTTATATTTTAGGATAAAAATATTTTTTACCCATGGATAAATGGTTGGACTCAAGTATCAAAGGTAATGATGCAGATGGCAATAGTACAAAGTCTCTTCAAGCAAGATCTCATAATCAGAAAGAGGCATCTAAGAAGTGAAAAAGAAAATATGATGAGACATTTCTCCAATTTGGCTTTACTTTCAAAAACTGTAATGGTAATGAAATACCTCTTTTTAATTTGCAATAATGTTTTGTCTATGGAGAATATGAAACCATCAAAATTAAAAAGGCATTTTCAATCCAAGCATCCTTCATGTCAATAAAGCAAAAAATATTTTGAACAACTGTTGAAAATTTCAAATAAAAAACAACAACAATATTTTGAGAAATTTATAACTCTTAATGAAAAATATTAACTTGCATCATATGAAGTTTCATATCTGATTGATAAAAATAAAAAGCCATACACCATTGGAGGTCTTGCTGCTATTAAAATGGTGGAAATACTTCACGGAAGTAAATATGGTGATGAAATTTGAAAAATTCATTGTCAAAAGACACTGTCACTAATATAATTTCTGAAATTATCAATGACTAATTTGAGCAACTTATTACTAGATTTAAATAAAGCCCAATATTTACAATTCAATTCAAAAATAGCTCAATTATAAGTATATTTCAGATACATTTATAAAGAAAACATTGAGGAAGAATTTTTATTTTGTCGTTCTTTGGAAGAACATACTAGAGGGGAAGATATATATAATAGACAAATTTTTTAAGACAGTTTAGAATGGAGTATGCACAGATGGTGCAAAAGCAATGACTGTTGAAAATGTTTTAAATCATTTATTAAAGCTTCTGACAATAATTATGTAACTTTTACACACTGCTTGATCCATCGAGAGGCTCTTGCAGCAAAAAAATTAGCAATGGAATTGAATGATGTGCTTCAGGATGCTGTCAAAATTATAAACTTTATTAAAAGCCATGCAGCCATTTATTTTCAAATATTTGTAAAGACATGGACTCAGAATACAAAAATTTATTATTACATGCAGAAGTAAGATGGATGTCAAAAGGGCGAAGTTAAGAAGATTATCATGGTAGTCGTGGAAAGACCATACTGCCACCATCAGATGGTGCTGTGACACCATCAACAACCAGCATGAAGACTGCAAGTGATAAATTTATATACGAAAGTGGCTCAAAATTGACAAATAAAAATGCCTGAAGCAATATATAACCAAGAAATACATCGAAAGTACAAATTATAAAAAAAACAACAAGAAAATGCTATAAAATTCAAATTAAAAAAAAAAAAATTCCATGAAAATACGAGAAAGACATACCCCCCCCCCCCAAATCAAAATTTCCTCACTTAAATCAAAAAATAAAAATGCCTGAAGATATATATCCAAGAAATACATCGAAAGTACAAATTATAAAAAAAAAAACAAGAAAATCCTATAAAATCCTATAACAATTCAAATTTAAAAAATGAAGAAGTCCGTGATTATTAATCCACAAAGAAACATGGCGGACAAAGTGCAGGAAATCCAAAAACATCAAATTATTTACCTTTCAACATTTGCAAATATGAATGGGCAAATGAAGTAGCTGTCAATATTTGCAAAGGATGAGATTTAAAAGCAACAGTTATATAAACTAAAAAGAATATTACTGGTTTGAAATTATGGCAGCTCATCCAAAGTAAGACAAACGAAAAACCAACCCCCTCCCCCAATAAAGAATTTCTATCCAAAAATAACAGAAATGGACAAATTAAATCAAACAAATACTTCTAAAATACAAATAAAAAAAATTTGATCAAAAATAATTAAAAGCAACAGTTATATAAACTAAAAAGAATATTACTGGTTTGGAATTATGGCATCTCATCAAACGTACCCCCCATGAAGAATTTCTATCCAAAAATAACTCAAATTATTTAGCTATAAAGCAATTAATTGTTATCTGGCTTTCAAATTATGGCATATCTAAATTGATCAATATTTAAATAATTAAAAAGCAATACACAAAAAAATGGTAATCAATGTAAAAAAGCAATACACAAAAAAATAATTAATAAAGTCCTCCCAATCATTCGAAGTAGGCACTTGAATGTGTTCAGCATAAAAATCCATCAAGAACATTATTTTGATTTAGAGTTCACATTTTAAATAATAACAGAAGATTGAGTAACAGTGTTACTTGATGGTAGCGTTTTGAAGCTTTGAACACACTTGAATAGTAACAGAAGATCAAGTAATGATGGTTATTTGGTGTAAAAAAATATAGCAAAGATGTCAGAATTTTGAAGCTTTTAACACACTTGAATAGTAACAAGATTAAGTAATGATGTCCAAATCCAAATCATTTTTTCCTGTTTGCATGGTCAATTGGTTTTTGCTCCAGTAATAAATGATTCGGATGGCTGTGACAAATGACAATTTGCAGCCTTCCAACCAGGTTCCTTTCCAAAGTACTATACAACATTGGCATGCCTTAATGTTGCACTTCCATTGTGCCCTTGCAGTCACATAAAGCTTCATTTCATGGCCATTAATACACACTCTTTGAGAAGGCAGAACACTTTTACTTTGGAGGAACTACACTGCTTCAAGTTCTGTCTTTGGTAGATCCCAAACTTTCATCATTTTGAGTAAAAAAAAACCCGAATATCATGGAAAAGATGACACTTAAATTTCAGCTGTTACTGATATTTTAGTGCGGGATTTTGAAATGTTGCCTCAAAGTTTGCGCATAATTAATGTTGTATTCTTCTGCATCAGAAAATAACCATTATTAACCATGTCAAAAAATAAAAATTATCCCAACAACTTGTATTTCTAGCAGTGCAAAATAATTAACACATCATAATAGAACTAAGCAGGTATTTCAAAACTCTACTTTAGTTACATTTTGATTAAATTTGTTGACTTTGGAAATTACTTTTTCATGTAAAATGTCTATTACGTCATATTCATTTTGAAAGTACAAACTGTGAATTAATATATTATGGTGTGATTATATTTAATTGATATATGTATTTGGATTTAATTCAGCATTTTCCTAAGAATCTCATACAGCATACATATATGATGCAATGTTTAGGATACTATTAACCAGTTTCTAGCTTTTGCGAATACGTTCAATGGTAATTTAAAAAATAATTTCGTTTAGAATCAGCGCCATTTTTCATTTTATTGTGGGAGATAGCTAATGGATTTATATCTTGCAAATAATGTTTTTTTATGGCACGTCACATGTGATTTTCACATGAAAAACAATTTCTTGAACCAAAAAAACCTGGAAAAATCCAAGTGCCTACTATAAATGAAGGAAGAAATCAGTAATTATTTTTTGTGTATTACTTTTTAATTATTAAATATTATTAATGAATTTAGATATGCCGTAATTTCAAAGCCAGAAAAAAATTAAATACTTTAAAGCTAAATAATTTGATGTTGAAAGTCTTTTCTTTTAAAAGTATTTAGTATGTTTTTTGAAAATCTACGGCCGCCGACTTAATTTGTCAATTAAAGCTATTTTGGGGGAAGAGGGGGATTTTACATTGGTAATTAGACATCTCATTAAAAAATATAGATGCATTTGCAACTTTGTTTAAATAAAACATAATTAAATATGCATCTTATATATATATTTACTATGCACAGAATATAGTACTAAAGTCTATTTTTAAGAATATTTTCTCTTTGGCAAAATGATGAAAAATCATTTATATTATTTTGAATTGCATTGGGTGTTATATTTTGTGGAAGGTACCTACCTTCTTTAAATAATTGTTTCCACCTATATTTTTTTAATGCATGAGAGGGCTATTACGTCATTTCAATTTTCAACCTTCTTATAAATAAAATGTAATGAAATATGCATCTTATATATATTTACTACCCACAGAATATAGTACTAAAGTCTATTTTTAAGAAAATATTTTCTCTTTGGCAAAATGATGAAAAATCTTTTATTATTTTGAATTGCATTGGGTGTTATATTTTGTGGAAGGTACCATATCTTCTTCAAATAATTGTTTGCACCTATATTTTTTTAATGTAAGAGAGGGCTATTACGTCATATCAATTTGCAACCTTCTTATAAATAAAACGTAATGAAATATGCATCTTATATATATTTTAAGAAAAATATTTTCTCTTTGGCAAATAATCATTTATTATTTGAAATTGCATTGGTATATTATATACGTGTGCGTAACTTTCTTTAAATAACTCTGCTAGTGTTTGTAGATATCCTCTGTTAAATTATTTTTTTAATCTGCTGGGAATCACCTTTGATAAAAGTGTTAAAAAATTTATCAATAGAAAACTAAATTTTGCAGAACATCGTGATGATCAACTCATCATTGTGCAAATGGCGCTGAACCGAATCTGGACCAAGGTAATTTTTCCACTTTCTCTTTTAAACTTGGTATAATTATATTTAATTACTTACTATGTATTAATCTGTGTTGAGTTATTATTATATCTGTTACTTAAATAATGCACAAGCATATTTGCAAATAGTCCCCCCCCCGCTCTTTGTCCGCAATGTTTCTTTGTGGATTTTCACTACGTCACTGATTTCTTTATTTTTAAATTTGAATTATTATAGGATTTTATAGCATTTTTTTTTTTATTATAAGTTGTACTTTCGATGTATTTCTTGGATATATATATCCTCAGGCATTTTTATTTTTCGATTTAAGTGGAGAAATTTTGATTTTAGGGGGGGGGTTCGTATTTTCATGGGATTTTTTTTGTTTAATTTGAATTTTATAGCATTTTCTTTTTTTTTTATTTATATAATTTGTACTTTCGATGTATTTCTTGGATATATATTGCCTCAGGCATTTTTATTTGTCAATTTTGAGCCACTTTCGTGTATAAATTTATCACTTGCAGGCTTCTGGCCTGTTGTTGATGGTGTCGCAGTGGCATCTACCGGCGGTAGTGCAGTCCCTCCATGACTACCATTATTGTTATTAAAAGTAAAAAAATATTGTATTTTTAGCTGAACAAAAATCAGCTCTTTTTCAAAATGACTTATGACTATCAAAGCTGTGCTTTTTGTCGGATATTTTTGAGAAGCTAAATGATCTTAACTTGTCTCTTCAAAAAAAAAAATTGCAATATTTTTTACTTTGAATGATAAAATTGAAGGTTTTATTAAAAAGATTAACATTTGGAAAAATAGGGTGGAAAATGATTCATTCGAAATGTTTTTGACTCAACAATTTTATAATTGAAAAAAATAATTGTAGAACTTTAATTGCAAAAATTATTATAATCACTTAAAAATCCTAGAAACACAGTTTTGCAAATACTTTATATCGAATTAAGATTTCAAAAAGTTATCTTGGATTCAAAGACCATTTTTGATTGACACTAGAGATTAATCAACTGCCATATAAAGCCCAAGAGGAATTTGCTGAGCTATCGAGTGACTCAAACTTAAAACTTGACTTTCCACAAAAAAACTTTACTGAATTCTGGATCGGAGCTAGGACTGAATTTCCCACAATTTCTGAAATGGCATTAAATGTTCTTCTGCCATTCAGCACCATATATGTATGTGAAATTACTTTTTCAGCTTTAATGTATATTAAATCCAAATATCATTCAACGCTGAAAAACATTGAGGATGCTTTACGTCCAACAGTATCAAATATTTCACCAAGATTTAATTTGTTATGAAGCAAAAACAAGCATATCCGTTTCATTAAAACATGATTTTCTTTCATAAATTTTTGTATACTTAAAACAAATCCTAAAACTACTTATTTTCATATGTATATTGTTTACCAAAGAAATAAATTATTTATGGGAATATTTATTTCTATATCTATTTTATATTTAATATCTGGGGTCGTGAAAAAATCTTGATGATAAAAAAGAGTCGTGAATGAAAAAAGTTTAAAAAACTGTTCTAGCTTTTTTAAAAATATACAATTTATGAATAAACTCTGGATAGTTTTTATAAAATTCTACATATGCACTGTGTTTTGTTAATCTTAGATAATTTGTGAAAGAATTACCAACAAATTAGAGAAATTACATGATTGAATTTAACTGAACCAATATTCAAAACTTGTCCATAACCAGCTCTTTTTTGAATTTTAACTTTATAAATTTAATTATAAAAAAAAAAAAACTTAAATTAATGTTTAGTATAAAGCATGATGAAAGAATATACCAGAAGGAGCATCAAATTATCCTTCATAGAGAGCAATGGTGAATAAGATCATAAATATATCAATCAAATAACATTCTGAAAATAAAAAAAAAACAGCAGCAGTTTCTGAGCCTGTTTGACTACTAAATTTCTCTATGTATAAATTTCAGAATGTGAAATAAACTATATGCAGTATATAAAATTCGTGTTTTCTACAAACTTCCAATAATATATATGTCTGAATTTTCATAGTTTGCAATTAGTTAGTTAACATGTAAATTTTATTTTATTTTTGACAATACATTATAGAGGGTGATCCAATGCTCTGCTAATAGTATAAAACAAATGGACTACACAAGTCTTAATAATAGATTATTTATGTGAATACATTCACATTATTTTTGAAAGATTCATATTTGCATAAGTTTGAAAGAACTAAACAAATATCAATCATATTTCTCCAGTAAATTTGCAATTAGAATATACAGTATATATATTCCTCTTCGTCGGAATACAAACAACCTCCAGATTTTCTTCAAAAATTCTTTTGTAAGCTTCTTTATATAGGTTCATATTTCTAAACTAAAAACTAATTTTTCTTGCTTGATTACATATTCTTAAGTGATCAGAATGTTCTTTAGAATAATATTACAAACTTCCAAACAAAATCGATTTATTTTTGTAATATATTAAATAATTTATAAAAAAAGTATCAATCCTTCTTCATTCATTTATAGCAATTTCCTTATATACACTTTCATTTTATCATACTGATCTTATTTTTATAAAAAAAGGAATGATTATATAAAGAAATATTAGTATATTTTTATTTTTAATGATATTATTTTTAAAGGGGGAAATAAAAGACTAAGATATACAGATACCAAAGTTTTGAGTGGATGATTTTACAATAACATATACTATTAAAAGAAAAGGGATTTTCTTTTTTTCAGTAAAAAACGTAATCTGTAGTATTAGAAATATATCAACAGAGTAGAATAATTATACTAATTACAAAAAACAGTGATCACTATCTTCTTTTACATGCAAAACGTTTTATGCACACAGGCTGTATGAATTATGAAAATACTCAATTCATCAATTGTGAAGAAATGGAGTGAGGACAAAAACTTGGAGAAATACTTAAAAATAAATTTTATTCTTTACTCTAAATACAAGAATTCAGTTATTAAAAATAATTAGCAGAAATAATCATTACAACAGAATAAAAAAAATTTCTATTGCATTTGAAAGTGAAGAATTCATTAGAAACCTTTTCTACATTTATAATTTCTCCATCATATTGAAATTTTTTAATTATCTCAGATTACACACTCTCCATAGTTTTGGTCATATCTGTCAAGATGAAGATCCATTAATTGGCAGTTTTGGATTATTGTTGTTTTTAAAAGGTGATTAAAACACTTTCTAAAGCAAATTATACATCAAAAATGTTATTAGATTAAAATAATTTTTTTCTTGGACTACAAATGAGCCATTATACTGTTTTAATATGTCAGATTTCCATCTAACATATTTTTATATTCTAAATATAAAGTAAACTATAATTATGGTTGTAACCCAAGCCATGCCAAACTACTGCAGAAATGCTTAAGATTGACTATATTTGAACTTAGAAAACGAAGTATATTTAAAAAAACTTAAACAACACATTTAATTAAGAAGTTTCAACAATAATACATCATTAATCAGATATTGTATACATTATTCAGTTAATCATATGCAAATTGATATGCACATGTTAGGCAAAAGCTTATTATGTAAGAATTTTTTTGCAAACAGCATTTAAGACTTTGAAGTCATGATATTTAATGTCTTTTTAGGTTTCTGAAACAATAACGTGAAACAGAATCACACATTATATCTTGCTCAATAATATATAAGTAGCTACTGCCGCTTATAATATAAACTGGCAACTAACAAGTGCCTTGGCTTTAAAAAAAAAAAAAGATTAAAGCATTAACAAAATCCTAAAATTTGCTTGATTTTGAGTAGATTCAAAATAAATTTTATAAAAATGTTAGATTCAACAGTTTCTGACAATATTTTTTCTCCATGGTTTAGAAATATTAAATTTTCATTACAAGCACCAGTGTTGTTTACTAAAGTGTGATATATCCTATTTTGTGTCATAAAAAATGTATTGATATGTCAGTTTTAATATCTTATAATAATTTTATTTCTGTGGATGCTTCAGAAATGCTTACATTTTCATAAATGACTGCTATTAACTGAACTGCAACATATTCTATTTTATTAGTAATGATGTGTGGATAAAGTAGGATATACAGCCACCTTAAAACTCACTATCAAAACTATTCTAACCATAATATTATTACCTCTACAAATAAAGTGTCACTAAATTCAATGCTTTTAGAGCATATTACAGAAATTAAATAATTGCTATCAATAACGTACTTTTTGGTGAAGTTTGATTGCAACCTTAAAGAATATAAATTGTTATATTCCATTAAAATAGATTTCTAATGAATCTTTATACATAATTTATTTCTCATGATGTAAAGCTCAATAGGTGTAATATCATAGTATCAATTATTCCATCCTATCCATCTCATAAATTTGGACATTCTTCTTCTTTTGCCATCAACTTTACCAAGTACAACCAATCCCCTTCCAATAAAGTGTAAGCTCTTACAATAGCTTCCAAAAAGTCAATTTCTATTTTTAAATGTATTGACTTCCAGCAATAAGTCTTAATTTCTTTAATAATTTAGTCTCTGTGCTATAAAAAAAAAATCTGAGGAGTCTTATTTAGCATTAAAACTAAAAAACATTCATTTTCTTTCACTTATACATAAAGAACACATTTGTCTTCAAATGACTTACATGAGAGCTGCTGCAAAGATTTTTTTTTTGATACAAATTTTAAAACCAGAAAGTAAAAACCAGTCATTGTTTTTACATTATTGAAATTTTGTAAATATATATAATCCACAACTAATTTTGATAATCAAAAGGCCAATTATTTCTTTTTTTTATTTCAGAAAAAAATCTTCAAATACTGATATTCACAAATTATTGATCTTAATTACACTTACTAATTTTGATATCAAATTCCACGTTTGCATATTAATACAACTTTTATGAATACCTCTTTTGACATTACATCATTCTATTTTTTTTTTTTTTATTGTGGGCTTTCATTCCTTAAATGAAAATAATAAATTGCTTCATAAATACGATTTTCTGTGATACTCCAATAGAAAAAGACAACAGAATCAAAATGTTCAAATAATCAATAATGTAGAAATAAGTCTTTTAAATATTAACTTACTGCTTCATTCAGCCATATTAGTTAAATAATCTCACATACATCAGAATTTTCCAAAATCATTGTTCAACAATGATTACAAATTCTAAAAAGAAACACCATTTTGTAATGCATCATCTTTAAAAAAAATTTTCTATTATGAAGAATGACTTCAATAATTGAAATTATCTTTGGGTTTTCCCTTTTTAAAAACAATCACAATACAAATCAATCTCCTTCAATCTTTAAGCCAATTCACTTCTATCCAAAAATTATAATACTATTTTTACTCATTTCCTCTTGGTTTCTTTTGCTGTTTGACTCCTACACTACATTAAGCAGTCCAATTTAAAAATTTTTTTTTTGTCTTTCATTTAAATTGACACGAACGACAAATGCATTTGATACATCATTTTAAACAGACTTTTCCAAGCTTTCCAATGATGAAATATCACAAATGCTGAAGAAACTATGCAAGTATTCCAAAGAAAAAATTCCA
Organism: Epiperipatus broadwayi; assembly: GCA_028023455.1. NCBI lineage: Eukaryota > Metazoa > Onychophora > Udeonychophora > Euonychophora > Peripatidae > Epiperipatus > Epiperipatus broadwayi. The sequence continues at coordinate 1,025,723 of JAQFVV010006369.1, read as the reverse complement.
ATTAAATATTAAAATTTCTTTATATTTTTCATTACAAAAATAACCTTATTCTAATAAAATATAAAATCAATTATTGTCTAATAAATAAAATTATTACATTATTACTAGATTTAAAAAAATGGCTGTTTTTAAAAAGTGATGGCTAATATAGGAGTTTGCTATTAACTGAAAGGAGGAAAACCCTTTGATTCCTCTTGGAGGTCTTAAATGAACCAAGCAGGGCAAATTCCTAATGTCCATTCAATACATTCTTGTCGTTGCAGCTGTTATTACTATGTGATTATTTATATAGTATATGAACATGGATGGGCTGCTCACCAACACACATTAGCCAATGTGGTGAGTTTATTGGCTTTTTAGCCCTGAGTTTAAGATTAAGAAACACCAGTCTTTCTTTTCTGTTGCCTGTTAAGGCAGAATGAATGTTTGTGTAAATGATAAATATTTTTCCAATAGATACATACAATTATGACAGACAAAAATAAATCATGACTCTTATTCCCAGGAAGCTGTAAAGTTACCAACCAAGGAAGCGATTGCTGAAGGTGTAGGGTGCTAAGAATCCCCTGATTGCGGACTCAGGCTGACATTTGAAGGCAACTTTTTATTTAGGTACTTACAACTGCAGATCACGTTCAAGTGAAGGAAGATTGCAAGAATTAGAAAAACTGTCATATTAAATGGGACATTATTGGACTTTGTGAAGTTATAAGAAAAGGTAAAGAGACAATTGATTTAAAAAGTGGACATGTACTCAATTATAAAGGCACAAATATTGGAAATACAAGTGGAGTAGGATTCATTATAAATAAAAAGTCGAACAACAACATTGTGGAGATTGATGGTGTACTGGACAAAGTGGCAAGATCAGTTATACAACTTAATAGCAGATAGCAAATGCAGATAATTCAGGTTTATGCCCCAACAAGTTCTCATAGTGATTAAGTAGTGGAAGATTTTTATATAGATGTACAAAAGGTTTTTGATCAGAGTAAACAACATTTTAAAATTGTTACGAGAGACTTTAATGTTAGAATTGGTAAACAAATGAAAGTGCTGTAAGTAATTTTGGTTATGGTAATAAAAATGAGAGAGAACATAGACTTGTGGGGTTTGCAAAAAAAGAAACCTTTATATATTATGAATTCTTTTTTTGAGAAAAATGTTAAAAGGAAATGGACATGGAAGCATCCAAATGAAGGTACAGCAGAATTGGATTATATTTTGACTCATAGAAAATACACATTTCAAGATTGTAATATTCTTTATAAATTTAACACAGGAAGTGATCATCGATTAGTAGAATGGAAGATATATGTTAATGCAAAACTAGAGACACTATTTACATTTGATATTCCTAATCTTTAGAAAGATTCTAATGAATTTAAATTAGAACTTACAAATCGGTTTCAAGTATTAGTAGATTTTGAACATGATTCAGATTTGAATAAAATTAATATGAAAATAACTGATACACTTTTAAAATCTGTAACAAAGATAGCTGGTAGAAAAAAGCAGCAACTGACCAATAAAATTTCTACTGAGACTAAAGAATTTATGAAGAAAAGAAGGATTATGAAGATATACAAAAATGATGCATTAAAAAGTATTGAATATCTCGAATTTTGTAAAATGGAGCAGAAAAGTATTGAAAATGATATAAGAAAGTATAACTGTGAACTAGCAAGGAAAGTTGTAGAAGAGAATAAAAGTCAAGAGTGTAAAACAACATTTTGCTATTGGTAGGAAATTTATATCTGCAATAAGAAAAAAAGTTGGAAGTATTACTAAAAAGAGAGATGACATCATGAAATGGGTAGAAGACTTTTATCAAGAATTATATGGTAATAAAGAACAAGTACCTCCTACATCTATTACATCTCCCGTATTGCCCAGAATTTTAAATGAAGAAGTGAGACATGCAATTAAATGTATGAAAAAAGGAAAAGCTCCAGGTAATGATGGAATTATAATTGATATATTAAAAGAAGCAGGTGAAGAAATAAATTTTTTTTTAGCAAAGTATAAATATACCAAATGGCTAAATAATAAAGATGTACCATTGGAAGAATGGATATTAATATTTAAAAAAGGTGATAAAGAAGATATTAGAAATTATAGACCTATCAGCCTTTTATTAGTTTTATACAAAAATTTTTACCAAGATAATTACAACTTGTCTATAGAGAACATTGGATTTCCATCAACCAAGAGATTCGCCATTATGTTTTGAATTTGTAGATTATGAAAAGGCATTTGATTCTATAAACATTTCTTCAGTGATTAAAGCATTGGATCATCAAGGTATCGATCCAGGATATTATCACATTTTAGAGAATATTTATAAATATGCAACAGCAACAATTTAGATTATACTGGGAAAATCAACACTGAGAAGGGTGTAAGACAGAGTGACTCCATATTTACAAAACTTTTTACAGCAGTGCTGCAAGAAGTATTTTGTGGATTAAAATGGGAAGATAAAGGAGTGAAAGTAAATGGAGATTATTTAAGTCATTTAGATTTTGCAGATGATGTAGTTGTTTTTGCAAGTAATGCTTTAGAACTGCAGGAAATATCAGATGAAAGTAGGACTAAAGATAAATGTTAAAAAGACTAAAGTAATGTTTAATGGATTTTCTAAAAATATGTAAATAAAAATTGATTGTGATGAGTTAGAAGTTAACAGTTACAAATACCTTGATCAAATTATCAATACAGATGGAAACACAATGGATGAAATTAGAATTAAACTTGGTTGGAGTGCTTTTGGTAGAAATAACTTGACCCTAAAAAGAAATTTGCCTATGTGTTTGAAAAGAAAGGTTTTTTAATAAATGTTTTACCAGTTCTTACTTATGGATGTGAGACTTAATAGAAGAGCAATACAGACTTCAGACCACTCAAAGAAGTATGGAGAGATGCATTTTAGGAGTAATAAGAATAAATATGAAACACAATATATGGGTAAGAGAACAAACAGGTGTTACTGACCTGGACACATTACTAGAAAAGATTGTAATAGATGGACAATTGAAATCAAAAACTGGATTTCAAGAGTTGTAAAAGACCCAGAAAGAGACCACATGTGAGATGGATGAAATAAGAAAGTGTGCAGGGGTGATGTGGAAAAAAGAAGCTAAAGATCGAAGATGGATTGAACTTGGAGAGATCTTCATCCTGCAGTGGATTGATAATGGTTGATGAAGACACACGAATCGCCTAAATGCAAAGTTAATAGTATATGTTTGCATTTTCAAGTTATTAATTTATCAATCTCATATATTTTTCATGAGGTAAAACATTATTAATCCAAAATTCTGGGTTCCAAGGATTTTTTAGAATTCTAAATATTATATATTTTAAAATTTTTTAGCTGTAATAATTGAAAAGAATAATTTACTTTCATTAAATTAACTTGTTTTTTCATATTATATTTACAATTCAGCAATTCAATTTAATCTTTTTTTTTTTTTTAGAAATGTAAGACTAGAAAATGTACTCTTCCTTTCTTTCCTTGCCATTTGTACATAATCATTTTTAAAGATTAACTATTGCTTTAATCACAAATTAAATATTTATTGAATGCTTTTTCTTTAATTTTAATTAACAATAATGTGTATAAACTAATTTATATACTCTAAAAGGTTAAAGATCATTTTTGAAATTTTATTTGGATAATACAAGTTTTTGAACACTAGATGTCTATTCTATCGAGTCAGTTGCTTCATGGCACAATTTATATGTAAAAGCACATAAATATATTGTTGATGTGGCCGCTGCCACCTTATAGGCCTATATATCTATACCAAAAAGCACAAAAAGAGGCAATTTAATACATGGCAGCTGACGTTCATTTCTATGCAATAAAGCACAGAAAAGATGCCGTTTAGCGGCAGCCGGACTGTTTTAATATTATGCACTTTATCCCAATGCTTATAGTTCACTGTTCTCTACAGTATCATGCGAGGGAGTCTGGATTTCAGCCTGCCACAAGTCTTCAAATATGCATGTAAAAGGAATTAATTTACAAGTGATTCGACCTACTATTACCTCCTAACAATTGTCCAGCCATCGCCATGCTTCCCTACTCAACATGGAACCTTTGAATCATTTCGGAAAGGGGAGGTCCAAGCAAGATTCCGACCAGCTCATGTGGTAACGTTTTCGCGAGAACACATCTGCAACAAAAAATGGCTGACAGGTCAAAATCGGTCCAACTGCCGTGCACAGAAACTGGCCTGCACGGGGAATTTAGTAATTCTACTGGAATAAAATCTTTGCAACAAGGTAGGTCAATTGATAAAGTTTTAATTCTTGTGGATGTGAAAAAGGAATCACCCTCTGGCCTACATTGCAGGACTAAAATTTGACTTTTCAGGGCAACTTGGAGTTCAAGCGAGTTTTGAAATTTGTTAGTAGTGTCAAATTGTTCTAGATTAAATTACAGAAATTGATGAAGGAAATCGGAATGAATTATGTTAAACCATCGGAACAAAACAAAAAAAACCCAAGGATGTATGAGTGTGAACATTCTCGTAGTTCTATCCAGAAAAACCAAAAGTAATGTCCAAATACAGAATCCATAGATTAATTAATCTTGAAATAACCAACCAAAAAGGCATAATTAAAAAAAAGCTGATCAAGTTGAAAATTAGTAATCATTCTTAATAGATGTGCCATTAAGATCTATACACATATTATCAATCAATAAATAAAATTAAGAAATAATTACTTTTTTTAAACCTTTTTCAAAAATGACCTGAAAACGTAAAAGACAGTTCAGTAATTAAAGCATTATCAGCATCATTTTTTGGCCACCATGAACGATGTAGTTGTAAAGTTGGCTGGATGGGGGGAGGCGGTTTTGCCACATGGGCAATTCTATTAGAATAGAATATTTGCAACGTATGTTTACATAAAGTTGTTCCAGTAAATGTTATTAAGGAAATTAATGAATTACGTTAACACTTACAATTTCTATATTCCTTCACAAAGAATGGGGTGGGCCCCGATAGCGTTATAGGTATGTGTCTTTGCTTAGTATCAATCAATAAATGTAATCTGACAATGTTGACTGAGATGTTCACAAGCAAGTTGTTTAAAATTAGTGGTGCTAATCATTCATATTATAAAATAGTTGCACCATTGTTTAAAATTCAATAACTGATGATTCCCCCCCCCCTCCAAAAATAGAAATGCTATATTATTTCATGTGCACTATATTCGTCTGTATAACAAAGTCAATTTTCTTCTTGTTATTTTGCTCTATGATATAGAAAATAAAAAGTTTCATTTTAAAGAGTTCCCTAAATAGAAAGTTAATGATGACATCAATCCTACCATATGTAAAATGAGTGAAAGATTAATTTTGAATCAATTCACAAAATTGTAAAAAAAAAAGGCAAGCTAATATTATTTTAATTTCTGAAACTACTTTACATCCACAATAGACTAAAAAACATTAAATCTGTGGGAATTAGTAGGCAGAAATTATATGAACTTAAAAATATCATGCAGGTATCATATTAACTGTACTTCATAATCATCAATTTTCATTGCAAACAGAATCAAAAAGATTAATATCACATGATCACTATTTCTTACGCTAGCACATTACTGTTATTAAAACAGGCAAAACTCTCCATACAGTAGTGCCACTCAGTGCAATCAATGGATGCCAGAAAGCTTATGCATAAAATCCCTATCTAGTGCCTACTCATCTAATATCCCCAGACTAGTTTCGGGCTTGTGGCCTTCATCTGTGATGAGCTTCTGGCATCCATTGATTACTCTGGTTGGTATTAAGTGGCTCTATTGTATGAATTTTGCCTGTTTTAATAACAGTAATGTGCTAGCATAAAAAATAGTAATCATGTGATGTTTAGTGGTTTAACACCAATCCTGCATAATAGGATAGTGGTGGCTATGGTTGTTGAAGAGCCAAGGACACTCAAATGTATGGGTGCTGAACTGGGTTCAGACCCATATGTAAGTTATTCAGCTTAGATTGAACATAATGTGTTTTCAATTTTATTCTCATAGTTTTGTAGTTAAGTACAGATAAAAGGTGGCTGCTGGAGGGTTGCATTCAATCCTAAGATCTAGGTGCAGTGCTCTCAGATACAAAGCTCCTCACTGACGAAGGCCACAAGCCAGAAACTATTCTGGGGATATTGGATGAATAGGCACTAGATAGTGATTTTATGCATCAGCCTTCTGGCATCCATTGATTACTCTAGTTGGCACTACTGTATGGAGAGTTTTGCCTGTTTTAAAAAGAATAATTTTTATATCTTGAATGTCCGTCCTCGAGTAAATCTACATAATTATCTCACCTAACTTTAATTTAGTACATAAACATGCTCTTTTTTTCCATTTATTAGTCCTCTGTCTTTTTCATAATTACATCACTTATTTTTTGTTAATTATTTTCGATCATGTCTTAATGTATATAATTAAATTGTATCATATATATATATATATAAACACATTCACGTTAAAAGCTGTACTGTATATGCTAGAAAATAATTATATAGAGGTCCGAATAAAACTAAAGAAATATATAAAAAAAGATTCTAATGTAATGTCATTGTTAAGCTCAATAATAATATACTACCATATGATTTTTGTTACATATTTAATACTCTTTCCATGTTTATAAATGTAGTCATATCTTTCAGTTCTTTTCCCAGTATATCATCTTATTAATATGTTGGCAATTTCAAGCAAAAAGATCATCTTTGCCAGGTTATATAAAAATTTTGAACTTTTATCAAGGTAAAAATATTATAAAACTATTGATTTGGAATTTATTTGGATGAAGAATTCAAATCAATATTTTCCAGTAAGTTTTTGATATCAAAATAAAGATGTCCATTTCCCCATAAACATTGTTAAAGTGAAACATATAATCTCACAAAAAAAATATATAAATAAATAAATTAAAGACTGAAAAGGAACTCAAAAAATAAGCAGAGTAATTAATTTATGATCTCAATGAATCCATTTTGCAAAAAATAATCTGATATTGCTTAAAATCCAATAAAAATCTAAATCCACAAATCATAGTATTTACTCGCTAATAACAAATATAAAATATTGGCAGCCCTCGCATGTCTTATCTCCAAACATACTATGCTTCCTATAAAATTTGTCCTCAATGAAAATCAAGTTCTGGGACGCATACATCCTTAATCCTGATGTTTCTGCAGGATCAACTATCCTCAGGCTTAACAACCATCTGCTAATCAAGAAATTTAAGCGATGGTTCCTTGAACCCAAATATTTTGATTTGCTGATGAAGATAAATATTAATGCCTTGCCTACTAAACACTTTCTGGTGCATTGCCGAGGATTCTCAAGCATAGAGTCCACTTGCTCACTATGCCTCAGAGAGGATGAAACTTGTCTTCACCTCCTCTGCCACTGTTTCCCTTCATCCCTACAGAGTCCTTATAGTCTCTATGTTAAATAACAATATGCCTGCCCTGTCGACTCTCATTGACAATATACTATGTGGATCCATCCCAGAGATACGAATCACAACATTTGTACTGTTCTCACTATGGTACACACTGTGCTGGCTCACCTTTAACCATGCACTAGAATGTCCGCTCAAGCTCTAAATAACAAAATGGAAAAATTCGGAAAAGGGACCAGAATTTGGCCCCATCTTACATCTATGACTCTACATGGAGGTTATTGATCTGGCCCCCAAAGCTGGTCCCTTTCACTCCTGAATAGAAATCTTCCCTGGAGAGTAATTTGAGGCTGAATGGCCTGCATCCCTTTGTGATAACTCACCTTGCTCTGCATGATTATTGCCCAGATCCTGAGTTGTTATGGAAGTAACCTCCAATATGAAGGGTCGACTGGTCATGCGGAGCATGGACAAAGGATTAGACCTATCACTGAACTACATGAGACATGCAAGCGTGGTCATCTATATCAACAAGAAACTATTCCGGACTCGTTCCTTGCTGATATGCTTCATATTAGTCCTTTTAGCTAATGTCAAACAAGATATCAATATTGAGCTTTCATCCCCCTGATTATCATGCAATATATCCTATGTTTAACTATTATCATATATTGTAACCAAATTTCAGAATAAAATTCTATATTTTATAAAAAAATATATATATATAAAATATTAACTTGCCAATCAAATAAAACAATAAGATTTTTTTTCAAGAATACTTTAGACAACAATAATTTAATTTTTGACTTTAATGGTAGTGACACGTGATTATAAATACAAAGAATAATTTAATCACAAACATAATTTTGTGAGGATTATTGAGATTGTAATATTATTAAAATTAACATAATTTTGCATGATAAACTAGATTGATGAATTTATTATACAACTTGAAAAATTTTATACTATTTTAAAAAATAAATAATACACAATTTTCTAGCTCGATTACTATAACTTGCATTAGGTAGTACTATTATATGAAAAAAGTTGCTACTGTTTAATAGAGTGTATATGTAATAATCAGGATACTTTAATGTAGGGGTATCCATTCCTTTGATGTCTCTAGGTCACACATTAGATACACAAACACCACCAAAAACTGATAAGCAACAAAAGATTCATTCATAATTTTTTTAATATTCACTACCACAGATAAACAAAAATGTCCTCATGTAACAATTCTAATTATGCAACAGCCTTTTCATAGAGCCTTTTTAAAATTGTTGAGCAGGTCCTAAATTTGTGAACAGTATTACAGAAAATGTACATATCTTAATAAAATGGTTTTCTTTATATATATAAGAGCAACATAAAACTAGTGGGATATTTGACATGGTATTTGAGAATACTCATACATCAATATTTGGTTTGATGAAAATAGTTGCAATTCTCAATGACTTTCACAGTGCTCATTAGATATTTTGGTTCTAATTTTATTCTTGAAAATAGTTACGAATGTAAATGCTGCAAAAAAAGCTATGACATGAACAATGTGTAATTGTTAAGCAAGATATATTTTTCACTGATAAGATACTATTATAAAAGTCCAATAGGGATGCATGATCAAATTTTTCTTTTGCAGGTAATATATTTATTGTGACTGAAAATAAAATGACAAATATAAAAAAAATATTATTTTCCCGGAAATTTTGAAATCTGTTTTCAAATTCTTGTAACAAATCAAAAAGTAAGACAATATTTTTGACTATTCACAGGACAATGTTTAACCAATGTACTGAAATGCATAAAATTGGATATCTTAATTTAAGTTTGGCATAATTTTAGTTTCAATTAAAAGGCTGTTATGGTTTGAAAATTCATCTACAAGTTCTAGCAAATTTGTTTTTTGATATCATAAATAATTTAATAACATGTCAGAAATAATAAAATTTCAATATTTAGACATCTTACTTGCAAAAATGTAAAGGCCATCATAATCAGCATCAATACTTTTAAAGGAATTCCTGGAATTGGTGATGATTCAAAATATAATCCATTGGCTATTTTGAAATCCAGTTTTAATGATTATCCATTTTTAAAGCTTGTATGTACAAATTTTTTTGCTGTATTATGCAATAATACTTCATCAAACATGAATTTTGGGTAGCAATTGCATGATTAATTTGACAATTTCCTCTCTTTTACCAACATTTACTATACCAGGTATGTTTTAATGAACAAATAAAATAGTTTTAACATATTTCTTATTGTTTTATACAAATATTTTGTTTACTAAAATGCCATTTCTTCAGTTAACACTATATTCATCATCAATATTTTTCTAATAAAAATGGCTTAGTGCTATCATTCGTAGCCATAGCATAAAATTAAAAACTAAAGCTTAATTCTTTAAAATTCTTTAGATAAATTTTCCAATTTCTTCTTCAATTTATGTGGCTATCCCTTTATTCAGGACAAATAATATCTGACATATTTTCTATGCAATAAAAACACACTATCAGTAAATGGATTTTATTTTTTTTGTTCCTATTGAACATGTTACTTCACAACTAGCTTTTATAATAGAATCTGCTCATATTGTAACCTTTAAAAAAATTTTTCGTTGAGAAGATAGTCTTTTTCTCAATTCTGTTATTTGGTCCTTCTGAACCAATCTTTCATATGCATTGAATTTGGCAACATGTTTTTGGATATAATGCTTCTTCAAATTGCAGTATTTGAAAACTTACCCAAATTCCCCACATATTAAGCAAAGTGCCTTACTATTTGCCTAAAAAAAAAGGAGTCATCTTTCCACTTGTTCATTGAACAACGTTCTTTCAATCATAATTTTTATTTTTAAGAGGCTTTTTTTTAAAATAAACGTTGTAGAAGTCATGCTAGAATAAACAAATTTTTTATTTACTTTTATTATGAAAATTAAAAGTCTGGACCCTTCCAGGTCCCTAATAGATGGCTTGAGCCTGTCTGTGAATAAGTACTAACTTATAAGATGGATTCATTTACAGCCTATTACAAGGCTCAATTATTATGTGGGGAGAATCAGGCATCCTTTATTACACAGGAAAACGTGCAACTGATAGCTGATGATTTTTTCAGCATATAGAAAAACCCAATGAGTTAATAATGAATGAGCTTTTGCTCTTTTGTCAGCATACTTCTATCCCTATTACAAGGGATGTATGTAACTTGCTATCAAAGTGCGAAAATACTCTTAAGAATTCTTAACTTCAAACCTCTAATGTTATAATAATAATTAAATTATTGCTGCCTTGTCAAGCTACCATTAACGCACATATCAGCTGATGTATTCAAGTATACTAAAACCTGCACATTTATTTTAGTCACACTGCGGCACATAATGACAAAAAAAGTCTCATAATGTTTTAAGTTAGTTTATGATTTTATATTGGGCCACATTCATAACCATGACCCTGTTTTAAGGTAAAACATTGCCAAACAAGAAAATGAGAACATAGAAATAAAATTAGAATATAAATGGATTTTTATAATAACAATCTCAATGACGAATACAATTAGTTCATATGGTAAAAATAGAATAGAAAATAATAACTGGTTCATAATTTGAGATTGTACGCCTACAAATATACATAACATTAATTGACAAAAAAGACTATTACAAAAACAACATTTAGGCCAACTAATTAGACTAATTTTATATGTAGAATGTTAAATAAAAATAATGCTTCAAAACAAAAGCATTTTATAATAAAAAACTATACAAACTATAAACAAAAGATAATTATATTACAAGACAAATTAATAAAGTTAATTACTATAATAAAAATAAATAAGTAAATAATATTACAAAACTAAAATAAATCTTAAAAAGCATTTGCAATTAGAGATCGGATATGGTAAAAGTCACAATCAAATAGAATTTTCACAGTTAATATGCAAAAACATGACTGTGTTGTATGGGTACAGTTCCATTAATAAGTTTTATGAATTTGAAGTCTTCCTTGTTTTCAAATATTTTTAGGTCAATCAATAGAGACCATAAAGATATATTTAAAGTACGTACAATTCCTGCAGAGGACCCATTAATAGAAAAGAAAAAAAATCATATTGCCAAAAACTTGGACTAAAATATAAATGCATATGCACAAGACATATAAAAAAAAACATTCAATTCTAATCGAAAAACTTCTTTATAAATTATTACATTGACTAACAATAAAAAAGTCTAGTCAGAAATTACTATTTATAACACTTTTTTTAAAATAAAATAAATAAAAGTAAAGTAATTCTTACACTAACCTCAGTAACTTTTTTTAAATATTTTAAAATTTTATTGACATAATTACAAATTCATATTTCTGTGTCTTTTTGAAAATTTTCTAAATCTATACTCAAGAAGGAACCCACTTTTTTGAATTAATGTTAATTTATCTGTATAACATTTAGCAATATATTTACTATTAAAGTATTAACAATATATATATACTAATATAAACTATACGCATTAAATGTGTTATATTTTTATCAGATTTAGAACAAAAAATAAAGAAATAGTACGAATAGAAAATGTAAGATTCAAAGTTTAAATTTTAACCTAATAAATACTGTATATTAAAATTAATGTTTTGTTTTGTTAAGTATTAGGTTATAATAAAAAAATTGTGACTACATTAAGTATATATTTTACACATTTAATATTATTAATGAAATAAAGAATGAAGATTTTTCTAGACAAAATATGTTCAATTTATAAGCAAATTAATTAAAATATTAGAAAAAGAAGACAAAGTACTAATAACTGTTAAAGGTTAGGTCTTTTTGAAGAAAATGGTTGATAGAACTTATGAAGTATTAGGTGAAACATATATATATATTCAATCTCATATAATATGCAATAGGAATATTATTTCAGAGATATTTATTATAAGTTTAGATAATCAATGGTTATCAAATGGTAATGTTATGCTCATATTTCCATAGTAACTTTTTGCTATTGGCTGTCTTCAATGAGCAACTAAATTTACAATTGCACATCTAGCAGCAGTTTTAAATTCAAGTCAGTAACTAATGGAGGATGTGGATGTAACGCTATCATTTGGTAACTACTAATTACTAAAAATTACAACTGGATCACCACTCCTTTGTTTAATAAACAATCTGATATAAATCATAATTTAATTATATCATTAAATCCTATGCAGAAAAGATAATGGAGGAAGGGACAACGAAAACGTGAAAATATCAAAAGTAGTACAATAATAATAAAAATTTTATATTCAAACTCTGTACAAGTATTATTTTACATTAAAATCTAATTATTGTAAATAATTTTAATTTCTTTTGTAATAAGCAAAAACAATAAAAGCAAAACAATACTGGATCTATTTTATTTAATACTGCTGGTTGGAAATTTATCACTAAAAACAATATTATGTTAAAACAAAAAAACAATATTGTGTTAAAACAAATTTCAAAAAAGATAGATGGTCATTTACAATACTTTAGAAATTTTTTTTGAAAAATGTATATTAAATATTATCATCATCAATTGTTTATTTTAATTTGAAAAGAATGTTAACTAGGAAAGATTATTACTATACAAGATTTAAATAATAATTGACTATTCACTGTTGTTTTAAAACCCTTGGCTGAAATCCATTTTTAGATATTCAAAATTTATAAAAATGAATACATACCATTCAGATAAACTGCTGTAACTATAAAAATGAAGTGTAATTCAAGAGCAACTTATCAATAAATTGTATTTTTATATAGCTATTTCCATAATCTAATATGAGTATTGAATGTCTTTACAAAAATTCAACTTTTATTTAAATATTTCAAATACATTCAACTGTTAATAATAGCACATCTAACAGGTCAGTATATGCACAGCATTTTGAGAGGTATTATTATCCCCTCTTCTTCAGGTATTGCTAGCCTGATCAGTGACAGTATTAGCATGAAAAATAAAAAGAACACTTGACAACCAACAAAAAAAGTCAAACATATCCCATGGTGAGAGGAAAGCAATTAAATCTTTCAAAGTAGATAAATATATAATTATTTTCCCTGATGACAAAGGCAATGCAACAGTTGTAATGGGTACAACTGATTATGACAACAAAATATAAGAATTCCTCACATGTCAATATAAAGAAGTGGCAAAAAATCCGATACCGAATATGAAAACAAAGTTACAATTTATAGTTGGGTAAATTGAACAGGTATTGTGAACATTTGCAGACACAGGAGGTTGATAATGATTACAAACAGACTTTCAGTTCCATTGACCTCAGTGTGCTAGGTGATATGGACAAATGGTGTGTATTCATGGTGTGCAAGTAAATCTGGCTTGATTCCAGACTACATTAAATCCAACTGTTGCATTGGTGGGCACGGGTCTGCACTCATCATTTCTTTCACAGGGGTTGATGATGGCAGTCATTGGGGGTCTGGTTTGTGGGTGCGGGCTGTTGACAATTATTGCCGCTTCCAGAAAACCTGCTGGGAGGGTATAGGGTCAAAGTTTTCAGCACCTTTACTGCTCTGATGGGCTGCTGCGCTCCCTTGATGGATTGTTCTTGGGCAGTGCAGATCTGTGCTCATCCATATATAGATACATATTGAGTAAGGTTATACAACCCTTTTGTGGATATGTTTTTTATCGAGCGTATGTTACTTTGTTTTTACCTTGTAACATTGAACACTGTAATATCATGTAGCTGGTGATCAGTCACCTGTGTTTTTTTTTACCTTAATAAAAAAAAAAAAACAAAGTTACAAGCAGTACTCAGAAAGCATTGCAGGTACTTCACTAATTCAGAAAAAATAAAATATCATATTTCAGCAAAATTCCTCATCTTTTTTTGTCTACCTAAAATGCATAAGGATCATGTTCCATTAAGATCTATTGTTAGTTCCAGAGATTCTCCTTGCCAAAATTTCTCCTCAAAATTCTAAGTCCTTTGGCAGCATACAATACCCAGTCCTTTGTTAGGGATTGTAAACACTTTGTAGAAATTAATCAAAAACATGAAAATTGAAAGAACTGATTTACAGGTAAGCTTTGATGTGGAAAGTTTATTCACGAATATACCATGTGAAGAAACATTGTCTATTGTAAAAAAAAGATTAAATTGTGACAATAATTTACACACCAGAACAGCTCTTCCTATTGATAGTATAATGGAACTATTAAAATTCTGCATAAAAACAACCTAGTTTCAATATAACACAGAATTCTTCTAACAAGATCAAGGAATGGCTATGGGTTCACCATTGTCTCCCCTGATTAGCAATAAAACATTAGCCATAAAAACTACTCCATATCCACCTAAAAGTTTGGCCTCATGATGGGGATGATACATTTGTTATATGGTCACATGGTGAAGCACTGCTACAAACTTTTGCAAACACATCACCAACATATAAATTCACAATAGAATCAGAACTAGAACAAAAATTGGCATTCTTAGATGTTCTTGTGACAAAATTCTTCCATAGCAAAATCAAAACTACAGTTTATCAAAAACCTATACATCCAGGAAAATACCTAGCATACATCCAATCACACCAAAACACAGAGTTATACTATCGCTATGGAACAAAGCAAAAGAAGTTTGTTCATAAACCAGCGATTTGGAAAAAAAAGATCTATATAGAACAAAATCTTAAGAAAACTGGTTATCCACCAGCTGTTATTAAGAAAACATTAAATAGACAGCTAAAAGAACCATCAAGAGAAAAGACAATTATTGGTAAAAATCTGCAATCAGTATAACATCAGAACAGCTTTCCAGAGCTATACCAATGTGGAAAAACCAGTCATCCTATTGAGAAGCACATGCAAGAACACAAACTGATGATCAGAAGAGAGAAAACAGATGTGTATAAGGTAACAAAAATATTGGATAAAGAAAAGGTACAAAGAAAATTTTTTAAAAAAGCTGCTCACATGACAATGGCAAAAAGTCCCATAAGTCAATCTAGGTGTGACTGTAGATAATATATGGAAACCACTAATCAACTTTGCTCTTAAGAAAAATTGAAGAAATCAGGAGGAACCTCATAGATAAGTATATGAAATTTCTGAGTGTTGCCTTTGGCAGGATGGCTCAGTTGGTTAGAGCGTTACCTTAAAATTCAATACTCAAGAATCTAAGGCTCCAGTTTCAAATCCCATGCTAGTATTGTCACTGGTCAGCCAACAACACCTGAAGAAGAGGGGAGAATAATACCCCTCAAAATGTTGTGCATATACTAACCTGTTTGATGTGTTATTACTAACAGTTAAATGTATTTGGAATATTTAAATAAAAGTTCAATTTTTCTAAAGAAATTCAATACTCATATTGGATGATGGAAATAGTCCAATATAAAAATACAATTATCAATAAATATTTCCAAAATAAATAAATTCATTATTTATATTTATCTAATTGTAATAACATTTCATTTTTTATGTGGGAAAAATTTGATATAATAAAGATGACACCTTATTTTATCTAGCGCCGTGTTTACAATTATATTACATTCAAATATCAGCCTTTCAAGCTAATAGAGCACGCGCCTTTTGAGAGTGTTAAATAAATGAATACTTTCCTCTTGAAAGGCTGATATTTGAATGTAATATAATTGTAAACACGGCGCTAGATAAAATAATTGCTTATTTACTCATAATAATGTTTCAGTAAGAATGATGTTTAGTAAATTCTAAGCAATTTCACTGACGTCATTCAGTCAAAAAACATTGTAAATAGTAATTTAAAGTGAGAATTCTACTCACGCTCTCCTCAACAGTTCTTCGGATTTGCTCATAAAAAAGAATTTGAGTTGTAGGAATAAGAGGATCCTTTTTATTCCTGCATAAATACCATATCTTGGATTGAAGAGGAAAGTATTCATTTATTTAACATTCTCAAAAGGCGTGTGCTCAGAATCCAACCTTTTCATTAAAAAACAACAATTATATTCTAATTATATGTGTTTTTATAATGAGTAGCTGTTATCATGCTAAAATATTAAAACTAAATGAAGTGTTATATTTTTATATTGGACTATTTCCATCATCTAATGTGTGTTGGCAGGATGGCTCAGTTGGTTAGAGCGTTACATTACAATTCAATAATCAAGAATCTAAGGACCCAGGTTCGAATCCCATGCTAGTACTGTCACTGGTCAGGCCAGCAACAACTGACGAAGAGGGGAGAAAAATACCCCCCGAAACGCTGTGCATATACTAACCTGTTTGCTGTGATATTACTAACAGTTGTTTGCTGTGGTATTACTAAAAGTTGGTGCATATACTAACCTGTTTGCTGTGATATTACTAACAGTTGAATGCATTTAGAATATTTAAACAAAAAATTAAACTTTTCTCAAGACATTCAACACACATATTAGATGATGGAAATAGTCAAATATAAAAATACAGCTAGAACACCATCATCACAAACCTTCAGAAAAACAATAAATACAGTGTTTATTCTATTTCATTCAAATTAACTTCTAGCATTACAAATTCTTTATATTTAGTAATCATAGTTATAAATTAATTATTTACATAACTTATAAGTAATTTTTCTTCATAAAAATATTTTATTCCTATATTGTGATTATTGTCCCTTCTTGAACTTGGTTGGTTTCAAAGCAATGTAACACTAGAAGCTGTCACCATAATTTTGTTTTTATTTAAATTAAAATGAACTTTTAACACATAATCATAATTCTATTTTTGTTTTATATGTTATGTATAAACTGAGAATCAACATGTTTTAGAAGTATTCTCGCAGCATATAGATAAATCCAATTTTTAATAATTTCACTTCTTCATTAACATACGCACAACAGAAATTGTCTTTTTTATATGTTTTCGTGATGCCATGTTGGCAGATGTAGAAGGGCCTAAAAAATGTTCAAATTTATGCAATTTGGAATCATGTTAGTCTATCTATATATACTTAAATGAGAATAATATGTATGAGTACATGATATGAAGTTCTTAAAAGTTTATAAAAGTGTTCTAAAATTGAAATGCTAGAATAAATTTCTAGACGAGCAAATAGGTACATCTTGTAAATATAAAATGTAAGTTATATATTAATAATAAAACTAAGCATTTTGAGAAATATTTTAATATAAAAAACAATCCCTTGAGCAAATTTCTGCAATTATGTAGATAATTATAGACTATTAGATTTTGACATTATTTAAAACATAAAATTTTATATGAAATTCCAATGTTTATCATAAAAAGTTGTATAGACGCATTAGCTTCTGATTGAAACATTAATTTCTGGACAAATCATATTTCTCCTGATTAGACCTAATTTAAATTTGTTAAATATTAAATTTATCTTTTGATTTAAACAATGAATAAATTTTATTTAAAAAATTATAAAATTGATTATATCTGGACATTTTATTAAAATGATAGTCATATCTAACAATTAATGCACCACTAATTTCACTTTAAAATATAATAATCTTATATACTATTTTATAATAACAAATATTTTTATATTAGCTATAGAGTATATATAGATCAAAAGTTTTGAATTTTAATACAAAGAAAATAATAATTTAATGCTGTTTTTTTTTCCTTCTATATTTGAATATTATGATATAAGGCACACTTTTTTCATCTACATAAAGTCAGATGATGCATTACTGAATTTAATATTTGCAAATTATAACTATCATCTATTTGACAAAATATCCAAATATAGTCAACTTACATATATTTGCATTCAAATATTATTGTTTTTTAGTAATAAAAGTTCATGATTGAATAAATAAATAAAAAAAAATTCTATGTAGCTAGCATTTAGTCCTATTATTATTCACAGCTTGTAAAATGTTATCCTAAAAAAACAAATTTATATTGTTTTTGATATCTAACAAATAAGATAAATCTCTTATGATTAAATATATATATTAGAAAACAAAAAGCCACTAGAAATATGAGACAATTCCTAAAGAATGATTGAAATAATTTCATCAACATATACTGTTCATGAAATTAAAAATCGCAATACTAAAAGCATATATCTAAAATAACAATAAAAAACAATAACTGTAAAATATCTGTATTTATCAATGCATCTAAATTCTCACTACATCACTCTCAGGCAAGGTAGTTAAGTTTCCATTTTTAATATTTAAGGAGGGGCGTATGATCATTACATGATAATATGCATTGTTTTTATCAGTGAATGATTCGCTTTTAGTTCAATCCTATAATAACCATCTATTATCAGCCCAGAAGAGAGACCAACCTCCCAACTATACATATAGAACATACATTTTTAATGACTTACTTGAAAAAGTGTGTGTTCCATATTTACCTATAGGTGGGAGATTGGTCTTCTGGTTGATAGATGGTTGTGATAGGATTGAGCTAAAAGTGAATGATGTATTGATAAAAACAATTTCATAATAATTGAAAATTAAAAATGAGTCATGATAAAATTAATTTATAACATTCAAGAATAATTAAATATTTTTAAAATATTTATTTTAGGATACATGGAAATATGTATATACACCTGGGGTCTCGATTTATGCGATAGATAGGTTCCTCAGAAAACGCGTGCAAACAAAATCGCGCAAAAATAGCCGTAACTTACATTGAAAAAGGGGGGATGCTGTCTGTGATTTTTCAAAATTCGCATAAAAGCAAAGCACCAATGTAAAATTACTTTAAAATTCGCGCAAAAAAAAAAAAATAAGAAAATAAAATTTAACTAATAAAAAATTTCAAATTTGAAAAAAATTGATACAAGTCAAACTTTTTTTAACTATAATATTTAATTTTATTCAAAATAATATATTTTTATGCATAATTTACAGTACAGTAATTTACATTTTTTAATACATGTTTTAATTATTATCGCTATTTGCTGAAAAACACGCTAGTTTGCAAACTGGTAAAAAATCAGATTCTCACAAGAGGAAATACAACTAGCACCAAGTTCACTCTCATGTTGTGTTAATGGTTTTCTGTTGACAACGTAATTAGTAATAATTCTTTGAGACGATGATTTTATTAATTGTTTATGAACTTAGACTTATGATAATAAAAAGACATTTATTCACGACTGCTGGGAAAAATTTAATTAAAACAACTAAAAATTAAATTCTTATTTTTGTCTTTAATTTTCAATTCCGTTTAAAAATCAAATTTGGTTTTACATCACATTAATTTCAAGTCGCCGTAAGTAATTTTTAAATTGTTAATTACAATTAAAAATCAGATTTTAATTTTTAATTGTCAAATTTAATTGTGCCCACTGCTATTACTCACCCTTTAAAAATAAACTTACACTAAATGATTAATAATTGATTACGTTCTTTTTTAAAAAGCAAAAACAGAATGTGATTTAAAATGCAAAATTAACACGCACAATGTTTGAACAAATTTACATTATAATCTTGTAAAATTTAATGTATGTATACATAAAATGTGGAAATCATGATTTTAATTTCATTATTGTATAAAATCTTACTATTATAAAGCACTGAAAATATTGAAATTACTAAGATGAAAGTAGAATTTCAATAATGTGCTATTACATTCAATATAACATAAGTGCGCGAAATTTATTATTTAAAGTAATAGCGCATTATCGGAGTTTGACTTCCGGTGAAACATGAATCGCGTAACTTCAAAATCGTGTTAAATAAGTCTGCATAAAAGACACCCAGGTGTATATAAATTGTAAAGCCAGGTTTTCAATTTCTAAGTATTTTATAGGATACATAGAAATATTTAAATGTATACAAGTTGTAAAAATATAAAATTTAAACTATGTTCTTCAAATTCAATACACAAATATAGGGGGTAAAAAATGTTTGCATCGTTTTCAATATATTTTTTTATAATATAAATTAAAGCAAAATGGATAATATTAAGAACTTAATATATAAAAAATATATGTCCCATAGATTTTACACTTATTAAGTTGTGTCATACATATTAATTTCTCCTGTTTATAAAGCATATTTAGTTGTAAAAAATAAAAAAAAATTAAACTCAACAGGTGGAGCGGCTTCTAGAAAGTCACTTTCTTCACAGCTCTCTTGAAAAGACTTTAAAAAGTTTTGCTGCAGTCAAAGATATTCCTTATATATGTACTTGTCCCTCTAAATAAGATTATTTGCTGTTTGTGTGCTTTTTCACTCACAATTGTTTTTAGTGTATTTTTATCATTCCACTGTATCTACCATCTGCTCATCTACAATAGGCAACCATATTCTTCCCCCTGTTTGAATGGTAGAATAACGTTTTATGGATCATAGATGGTCTTATTCCCTCTTAGACTCTTGAATTCATTCCCCACTCCAGTTCTTCTATCACTCAAAACATTTTTATCAAATTTTTTTGTTGTTCCAGTTATTTAGGCCATTAAACAATCTTTTCTTACCCCCCCCCTCTAGGGTAATAAACTGACTAAAATTCTAATCAATTTTTAAATTAGCCAACTAAAATTTAACAATCTCTTCCAGTGTAAATTTGCTTCATTTTTTAAAATCAAATTCTTTAGTTTTCCAAGATGGCCACTGCCCCTAGCGGCAAAAATATGCAAAAATCTAATTTATAACAACAAAGACCTTCAAAACTTCCAAAAATGTCACCTAAATTAAATTCCAAATATAAATTAAAGACATCATTAGCACATAACTAATTCAAGGTCTCCATCTCTTGACCCTCTGGATTTTCTTGCTCTACAGGCTGAGGCTTGCCCCACCAAAGGCAAAAAGCAATTAAAAAAAGATTAATCTGACCAATCATAATGTTGCTCCAAGCACAACTGGGAACACTAAAAAATCCCTCACCTCTGGGGGGAAATTAGCCTGTTGCACCTAAGTATAATGCAGAAACCTCAGACATCTCCGAATCCTCTAAAAACCTCACACAATAATTACTCCAAAGATGATGCCAATTTCAATCTACCAGTGCAACCAAGTCTGCCAACATTACTACCACCAATATCAATCACACTATAAAGCCATCCCTTCTTAATCATCCTTCCATAACTAGCTCCCTAAAACCACAGCAGGACTTTGCTAATGCCTATGCTCAGGACACATCCAGCACCATGCCAAAAAATCCCAATATAAACATACCAAGCTGAGCTCCTAACAATCAGCCACTTCAGCAACCTTCATTCCTACAAAAATACTCACACCAGAAAATCAGTGATCTCAAAACAATTTAACCACCCAGTGCCACACCTTCTCCAAAAATCACTTCGTTGTTACCAGAGTGACAGTTCAGTCATTCTGGCGGTTACAGATTTACAATGCAGACTCCACAAATTTCCAACACAGCAGCTGTATGACCTTACTAAACTCCACAATCTGCTTCAAACTTCCCAACAACCCATACATGATAATAAAGTTTCACAACACAATACAAAAGGAACCCTTCAAAAACGGATTCAAATTTTTACACAGTATGTTCCTGGTTGCAATAGACCATTCATACTTAAGGGGTTTATCAAAAACTGTCCCATAGGTATGGAAAGGCAGCATCTACAGAAACATCTTGAGGAATTCGGACAAGTTACCTCATTTGAGTACCTTAGGGATCCTCTCACCGATACGGCCTCACTTCAATTTGTTCCTAAAAAGGTCTCTCTCCTAAAAGTATTCCCATAATAATAGCAGCCGATCTATCGCCTTTGATCATTTTGATTAAGAAGACCAGGCCACAATGTTCCATGTGCAAAGACCGCAACCACCTCATTCGGGACTGCCCTCTAAAAAAATGCAACTCTTGCCAGAAGAAAATAGATATAAACCACATCTGTGCTCCACACAGCTCCAATAGACACGAACTTTCTCCCTCAGTCAACCTATCACCTCGATCTGATACCAATTCAACCTTTCAGCAGTCGGCTACCATATTACCTTCTAGTAAGATTCCAGCTTCCTCTTGGCCACATAATTTTGAATTCACTCACAGCCCACCACAGGACCCTCCTTCCTTGATGGACACATCCACTAATTCAAACTCAGAAATCATCCTGCCAGTCTACCAACTCTTGCCCTTCCACCATAAACAAACCTCAAAAGCATGCATGCCCTAACCCATCTGACAGTGACACCTACTCTGACAGGCAGAATTCCATCCTTGATATTACCCAATGAAACCATAATGGATCCACTTCTGGAACCCAGGGCAAGTTTCAGACATACAGAACATACAAAAAAATTTTTTTTCAGCAGAGTGCAGAGAAGTCTCTGCTTTCAACCCAGGCCTTCCTCCCTTCACACTCTCACCACCCCCTGCTGAAATTTTCTCACAGTGGTTCAAGTTACATCATTGTGCAATTCTGGCAGAAGAAAGAACTATGCTCATCACCTCTCTCAGCCCAATTTATCCCTAATCACCATAAAATTTCCAAAATTCCTACCCCATTCCTTGTGTCCATCTTGAGGCCACCATATGCTTATCTGTTGTTGGATAAAACATTGGCCTTAATTCAATCCACAGGCTTCTCACTCTCAAACGTTGGTTTAAACTCAACTATCCAAACGTTGTTTAAACTCAACTCTCCCAATATCCTCTTCCTTGCGAAACTAACCCACTCATTTTAACTACAGGATTTTTACTCCAATTTGTCCACCTTTGGTTTATTTAAGTATTCTACCGCCTTAACTTCTGCTGGTGGAGTCAGCATCCTCATTAATAAACGTCTCCCTCCCTCCACTTATGATCTTGGAGGTGCAATTTGGGTGATTCAGAAGTTTTGTGACTTATTTATATCTGCCCTCTAATGGCAGTGACACCTCATTAAATCTATTTATTATTCAGTGAATAGGCACAGCTACCACCTCCCTTCCCATTCTTCTGGCTGACTTCAATATGTGCTATGTCCTTTACAAACAAATATCTACATCTCTTCTCCAGGAACTTAATGTGTGGCAGGGGCTTTTTCCCAGACTACACCTACTCTTTCTACATCTGCAAGCATCAGATCTTCATTGATTTAACATTCTATTCTCCTGATCTCCATTTCATGATTAAATCAGCCCAACTCCACACCATACCTTTTTCAGAGCACAAGGCATTATATCTTTCCCTTGACATTAATTCTGCACCCCCCCCAGTAAACCTTGGCCTCAGAAGAACAATATGATTCCTCAAACAAAATACACCAACAGCATTGCTTTCAGAAATTTATATATATCTTCGTAAAATCAATACCCTTCAAATAGAGCCTATCTCTGCATGGTTGGCATTTGTGAAAATCCTGCAAGCTGCCATCCACAAAATACACCTGGAATTACCGAGGGCCACTCAAGTTGCTGGCTTCCATGAACAAAATTTCAGAGTAACTGAATGATCAGGAGAGTAGGCCAATAGACGTTAGCACCATCATATAATTGAAACATCAATATCGCAATGCTCAAAAGGCCGAGTACATCTTAGTCAAACGCACCCAGAGGTATATGGGGAATCAGCATTGTTGGACCAGAAGTTACCTGGGGTGGGCTCCTGGTTCCCACAGGAAGAAAACTACCTCGTCCATCACGGTCAGCAACAAATCCTAGTCAGGAATTGCTCCTTCTTTTGAGAAACCTGTTTCTCAAAGCTGACATCCCTCCTTTCACTATGCCATCAACCTTGAATATCAACTGATCCTGGCATCACCCAGGCCATGCTACTTAACAAACTGAAAAGCTTCCCTGACCAGGCCCACCTCATCATCATGCCATCCCCAAGTTCTTCCTCCACTGAAGTCAGTTCACCATCCACATCACTCTCAACATGATCAACAAGCGCGCCTCAAATGTGTTTAGATCATTGAGGGTTTCTATCCGGTAACATTGGTCCCTTTCCTTAAGAAAGATCAGCCACCTACTTAGCATAAGTCTTAGGCCAATTTCAATGACCCCTCTGCTCATAAAACTTATTGAGTCTAGGATCAGTCACTAGAACAGATTCATACTCCCTGCCCTTTCTGCCACAGTTTGCTTCATAAAACTTATTGAGTCTAGGATCAGTCACTAGAACAAATTCATACTCCCTGCCCTTTCTGCCTCAGTTTGCATATAAGGGACGCTTCACTCTCGAGGCTGCCACCCTCTAAGATAACCACTGAGCATGTTAGGCAGTCTTGAAGTGGCAGATCCATCGCTTTCCAACTAGACATCTGGGCAGCCTTACTGTTAGGGTTGACCTGCTCCTTGGTGTCCTCAGGGACCTTAACATTCCAGAGGCCCTCCTGTCCATCCTCCACAATCCCCTGTCCAAGAGAGAAATCCTAGTTACCATGAATGGGAAGTTGCCCCCGGTTTTACACCTAACATATCCATCCCTCAGGTCTCTCCGCTGAGCACTTTGTTGTTCACTGCATTTCTGAATCCCCTCTTGCTCAGGCTGGAACATGACTTACCTGGCATCCTCATTCCTGGGCTGAGCAAAAGCATCAAATGCTTTGCTTACATAGACAATATGATTGTCTTTCTTCCCTCAGTCAATCTCATCCGCAGACTTCAAAAGATCCTCACCTGGTACACATATAATGGCTGAAATTTAGCAGCGACAAATTAGCAGCCTCATAACTATCTTCCATTAGATAAATCCCACCTTCAATGCCAATCCACCAAACTTCCTCAGATTCCCCTCATGCTGTCTCCTAAGGACATGAGGGTTTGGGTCCAAACTGCATGGTATCAAGCATATTCACCCTCAGCGCTATCATACGCATCTACCTCTCCCTTTATGGAAGTCACCCTCCTCAATCTTGTTTCTCAAAATAGCATATTGCCTCCCTATTTTTCTACCTACATTCATTTATATCCAAAATCAATGCCCTTTGTACCTGTTTTTTTCCTGGGGCAGAAAGATGGTGGACATCAGCCTAAAAAGAACTTGTTCTAAAAACCTCAATGGGGTGGGCCTGCACTCCATTGACACTCTTCTGATCCAGAGATCTCACATTATCATCACGCTCATAAGTCACTTTCCTGCCAATCTTGTGCATATCGCACCCACCAACCCTCCTCCTCCCAGTGGCAGGCCCTGATCATGGACCTCATAGGACTCATTGCCAACATTCTACAAAAGGCCGGCTTTGTTATCCCATCCATCAGCGGCAAATTAAAGGAACTGGGAGGTTTTCAATCAGACCACAGACTTCTCCATTGTCTCCCCTGCATTACTCAAACTTGCCAATGCTCAACTAATCCGCAAATTCAAAGATGGTCTCTTGAGGCAAAATTCCTTAATTTCCTCCTCAAAATCAACCTTCACTCCCTTCCTACCAATCAATTTTTGGTCAACCATAGGGGTTTCACCAAGATCCCCCCTATGCCAGTTCTGTAAAACCGACAATGAAACCTCCAGCATTTTTTACATAAATGCCCCTTTCTGCTTGGAGTGAAACACATCAACTCTCGCCTTTCCTCGTACAGGAATACCATCTTTAACCTCCAAGAATCCATAGAAACATGGGTCTTTGCCACTCAGTTATCCTCATCTATGCACTCTGGATGCTCTGATGTGCTATTACTTCTGACGAGTGTACACTCAGCAAATCAAAAATGATTGGACCTAATTCGCTCCCTCGAAACCAAATATACCAAACTAACCCCACCTCCACTCCTCAGACACTTGGGCAATTCTCCAACTCAGATTCTGTCATAGGACTCGACCATTTAAATGTTTGTGACCCATGTGGCGCTTGCTCCATGAAGACATGCATCTCGGACTGGCCTGGACTACACACCCTTTCCAATTCCCAAACACTATTTCACCTTACCATGTTGACCATGAAATTTCAATTTACCAAATAATCACTCCTTTCTAAACCTTTTTCTAACTGTATTTGTATGTGTTTTTTTTATGAATAAACTTTCATCACTGAGAAAAAAAAATTCAAATATACTCATATATATTTAAACATGTTAATAATATGCAGATGTGTTTGGAATAAAGATAATAGGGGGGAAGTTAGACTTTATTTACACATTAATTTATACTGATCTTTTTTTAAAAATTTATTTCAAAGTATCAAGTAAATTGTAATTCTTGTTAAAATAATGTTTGATACTACCCACGTTTATACACCTAGGTTTCATTTTATGCGGTTCGATTCCTCCGAAAATGCGCCAAAAGATTTTGCACAAAAATAGACTTAATTTACCTTGTAAAATGGGGGATAGGTACTATAATTTTCAAAAATCGCATAAAAGCAAAGCAACAACATAAAAATACTTTAAAATTCACACAAAAAATAAGGAAATAAAATATGACTAATAAACAATTTCAAATTTGAAAAAAATTGATACAAGCCAAACTTTTTTATTAACTACAGTATTTACTTTTATTCAAAACAATATATTTTTATGCGTAATTTACAGTATTTTACATACATGTACATAAGTATTTTAATCATTATCGCTATTTGTCGATATGTAAGTTCGTTTGTAAACTAGAAAGACATCAGATTCGTCACAAGAGGAAATACAACTAGCACTAACTTCATTTTTTTAATTGCTCTTATCATGGACTCATACAAACTAAATGTTTTCCAATTGCTGTTGATCACCGATTTCGCTAAAAGATCTAAAATTGAAAATTTTGTTTCCAAAGAAATTCATTTTCTTGGGTGGTTTTTTCCTCTCAGAGCAAACTAAAAGTTTAAAATAAAAATAAGAACTTAGACTTACAATAATAAAAAGACACCGAATCATCACTATTGGACAACATTTAATAAAAAATTAAATTCTTATTTTTGTCTTTAATTTTCAATTCCGTTTAAAAATCAAATTTCATTGTTTCACATCACATTAATTTCAATCACATTATGTAATTTTTAAATTGTTAATTACAATTGAAAATCAATTTTAATTATCAAATTTAATTGTGCCCACCGCTGTTACTCACCTTTTAAAAATAAACCTGCGGACCCTAAATGATTGATTATGTGCACTTTTTTAAAAAGCAAAAATAGAATGTGATTTAAAATGCAAAAACAACAAACATAATATAGGCATCTATAATGTTTAACAGATTTACATTATAATCTTGTAAAATTTAATGTATATAAAATGGGGAAATCTTGATTTTAAGCGAATTATGAACTTCTTTATTGCATAAAATCTATTACAGTACTATTATAAAGTGCTGAAAATATTGAAATTATTAGATAGAAGTCAAACTCCGATAATGTGCTATTACTTTAAATATGACATGTAAGTGCGCAAAATTTATATTTAAAGTAATAGCGCATTATCGGAGTCCAACTTCTGATCTAATATTTTTTATCGCATAAAAGAAAATATTAAGAAGAAACATGAATCACATAACTTCCAAAATTGCATTAAATAAATCCACATAAAATGAGACTCATATGTATTTAATTGTAGTTTGTCCAACTACTTTATAAGTAATTAATGATTTTCATTTCCCTCTAGAAAATGGCAAACATTAAAATTTGATTATATATTGTTTAGATCAGTGGTCTTCAACCTTTTCACACTTGCAGACTGGTAAAAATAAGCATACGGTTCCACGAACCAGCAAAAATAAGAATAATATTTCGCAGACCGGCAGAAGTCTATAGATAAATCTTCTTAAAGATAAGCATAATTGTTATAACTGATCAAAACAACAATGTTAAATATATAAGATAAAGTTATATATATATGGAGTTTATATAATAAAAAACTTTTTTTTAAATTTTTTTAGAAAAGTAATAAAAAATTTAATTCTACCCCCCCCCCCTCATAAACGTCTGTGATAACTAGAAAAACAAATTAATTTATGAATGATTGATTAATTTTGTTTTCGTTCTGTTTTCTTTTTTTTTTAGTTGGGTAAAATTTTTTTTTTAGTTGGGTAAAATGAGATAAATAAAAATTGGCTATATTAATTAAAAGTTTAAACTCATTATTTATTATTACAAACTTTTTACTGCCCGTCTAGCATGCGGAACTTTTCTGCAGTTCCGCAGCCCGGTGCCGGGCCATGGACCAAGGGTTGAAGAACACTGGTTTAGATAAATATTATTAAAAGGCTTATAGAAATCTCACAGAAAGCAAAAAGACAGCATTATTAAATAAAATGCCACAAGCAAATGATGAGAGAAAAAGAAACTAATAATATTATTTTTAATATTTAAATAAATGTTATGGACATTCATACAGAAAAGGTAGTCGTTATAATTTAAACTTTGATTTTATTAATGCTTAGCATGTTTTCAGATATGTAAATATTACCATCCAATTTTTATAGTTTAAAATTTTATATGCAATTAGTAAATGTTGAAAATATTTAAATGCATAAAATAGCTTATTTCTTCAAACAGGAAATAGTCTCTGTTTAGTGAGAATTGGTATTTTGCTATTGCCTAGACCTCATTAATCCTTTGTTTTCTGTCCTCTCTCTCAAGGCACACAATCATAATCTTTGATAAATCAAATTTATGGCCAGATTTCTGTTTGTAGTATATAAATATAGAGGAATGTTCCTTATTCTAAATTATTCTATTGTATAGGTTTTTATGTTAGGCTAATCTAGTTGAAAGATTTGCCCTCGATTCACCATAATATGCAAAAAAACCATGAAGGTTGGTTGCATTGAATTTTGTAGATAATTGTCCTTTGAATTTGTTTAGTGAAGGGGAAATCAAAAGCTCGTTATATTTTTGTGTATATTTCTTTTTAATTTTTGTGAGACTTTGGGACCATACAGAAGGCTAATCCATTTTTTAATCTCCATTTGTTGAGGCTTTGGATTATAAAAAAAAACTTTTCAGACTAGCAAATTTATATGACATTGGTGTCAAGGACTTGGGGTGGATCGCTCTATTGATTTTACTACCATTCTGTAGTTCATCAGATTAAAGTGTCTCTGAACATACAGATCTGAGAATTTTATTCCTTAATCTTCCTTTTCCATACTCCAAGTCAGATGAAACTTGTTCTACTTCTTGACAAATTCTTATAATTTGTGCTTCTGTTGAACAAATTAAAGTATCTACATATCTAATAGTGTATTCATGTTCAAAGCAAAAAAAATAATTAATAAACATAAAGATAAAGCAAAAAAATTTGGAATAGCATTTTCAATTTTTGTGAGAAATAAGCTACAAATGAGACAGCTAATAGGAAACTCCATTGATCATCCATATTCCAGTCTATAATTAATTTTTTATTTCCTACAGTTGTTATGACTATATCTATCCATTTCAGGACACATCCATGATAAATTCTTTTTTGTGATTCACAATTAATACTCTACAAAAGATCACCTATAATTTCAATTGACTTAGTTTGTGGTACCGAGCCACAGTTCTTTGATATCTAGCAATGAGATTGTTTTATAATTTTATCTATAAATTCATGACTTAATTATGAATTCATCGAATCCTAACTTTTGTCAACCAGGTAGCAATTGTCTTGGTCGCTTTGTAAAAATGATTCACCGAATACTACTATTAGCCTTAATGGAAAATTGTCTACGCACTTTAATATTGGCAAACATTTTCAGCATAAACATGACTGAAGGGTACATCTTAAAATAGTCTGCCATTGTAACTGATGTTACAAATCTATCTTTGTATTTTAAACTATACAATATTTCGTAAATTTTAAACTACCAATTTGCAAATCCAATTTCATTTGATAGTCCTCTTTATTCATTAAAGCCAGTCAATTACCTTTGTCTTCCTTAATGCATATATCCTTTCTAATATCATTTATATTCTCAGACTAAATATTTTTGCACTCGTTCAATAATAAACTCAAAATTCTTGCCATTTTCTCTATTTCTCTGTTCAATATCAGCTATAACCTCCATTTTAGGATTCCTCTATGTGTTACCTACAAATTTGGAACCATTACAAAAAATTTTATTTCTGCCATTGTTTATTCTCCAAGAATTGCAATTTTCTGTTGTATTTACCCTTCCCATTTTAAAGCAATCCATCTACATTTTAAATCAATTTCCTCTGACACAATATAATTCCTAGATATTGACTTTTCCCTGCATGTCAGCC
Organism: Epiperipatus broadwayi; assembly: GCA_028023455.1. Classification (NCBI taxonomy): domain Eukaryota; kingdom Metazoa; phylum Onychophora; class Udeonychophora; order Euonychophora; family Peripatidae; genus Epiperipatus; species Epiperipatus broadwayi. The sequence continues at coordinate 995,279 of JAQFVV010006369.1, read as the reverse complement.
TTAAAGTGACTTATGGCAATTCTGTACAATTTATCTCAGTAATACTTCTTTCACTTTTAAGTAAATTTATCACATTGAAAAATTGCCACACATCAATATATGCATTGCAGCATTTAGGAAAAATTTTTATTTGTAAGCATTTCTGCAAAAATACCAAATTACTGTAAATCCTAAAATCAATTTTATATTGACCAAATTGATCCATCTTTCATAAATCAATTTTTTTTTACTCTTTTCTGGATTATTGTAATATTTAAATGTTATAGACATTCAAACAGAAAAGGTAATCTTTATAATTTAACCTTGATGGCATGCTTTTGATATGTAAAATATATTTATAGCAATCTAATTTCTTTAGTGCTCTCAACCTTTATGTACAATTAGTAATTGATTAAAATATTCAAAAATATTTAAATAACCCTTTCTTCAAAAAAGGAATACCTGTATATTTTCTGTTTATTGAACATTGGGCTTCTGCTGTTGCCCAGACCTCCAAATCATTCATTTTCTGTTCTTCCTCTCAATGCCTACAATTCCAGACTTTGATAAATCGAATTTACGGCTAGATTTCTTTCTATTCATGCACTATAAATATTGAGGAATGTTCTTTATTCTTATCAATATTTAATGTGAATCAAAAATAAGTACATTTGAAAATGCAATCAAACAATATCATGCTCATGAATGCCATTTAGAAAATAAATACACATTTAGAAAACTTTCCGCAATTATTCACATTTCCCAATTCAAGTAACTCATTGTTCTTATTAATAATTAAATTTCTTTCAATGTAAATACTTTTTTATCAATCATTTTTATTTGCCCTTATTGATAAAACTTTTCAATCATTTTCAGGGTTTATTACCTTATGTTCAAATTTCATAAGTAATTTTGTTTATTTTTATTTTCATTACAAAAAGAATTGTTGAAATGTTCTTCATTTATACAAAATTTCAGCAAATTATTCTTAATCTATTATTTTTATTAAGATTCTCCTTTATCATTAATTTTCTTTAATCCATTGAAAAAAGATGGATGGAGAATTCACTGTATATCCAAATAACAGAGTTGGAGACAATTGAAACCTGTCCACTAAAGACTGAAATAGTTATAATGGTTTCCTATGGGAAAAAATTTGGCTGGTTCTTCCAGCAAAAAATTACATTATAAGTTTATTAACAGACAACATAATCTAGTACATATAGAAACGCTTAATGTACATTATATGCTTGTGTAAAGTGTACTATGTATATTTGTGCAAATATGCACTCAAAATATTTATGTATGTATAATAATGCAAAATTAAATATGTAAAACACATCTAAAAATTTTGATGATCCATTCATTAATCTAGTACATATAGAAACGCTTAATGTACATTATATGCTTGTGTAAAATGTACTATGTATATTTGTACAAATATGCACTCAAAATATTTATGTATGTATAATAATGCAAAATTAAATGTGTAAAACACATCTAAAAATTTTGATGATCCATTCAACAATCATAATTACCTAGTTTTCTGAATCATGAATTTCTTATTATAAGGTTCACTGTTGCCTCCTAAATCTTTTGATATTGGTTCTTTTTGGAGGAATGTACCAGCTGATGACTGAGGATCTAGAAAAAGAAAGTTTGGAATGGATGGTTGATGTGCTTCTTGGATTTTTTAAAATATGGGATGCCATGATTTTGAAGTTTAGATAAATCTACAATGGTTTGAGAGCTTTGTTCTATTTTGTGTTTTTAAAAATAGCGACGATAAAAATGTCAATAAACTTAGAAAAACAGATATCAATGATTTCCTTCACTTTCCAGTTGACTTAAGATACCCATTTTTGTTTCCAAGTTCAGCGATTTTCTTGAGTTTTTTCAGTCATATCAGTTGCAGTCATGATTTTAATTGAAAATGTAGACAATTATTAGAAAAAAAAATGTGACCTTTGTTAAAAGTCCAAAAGTACAAGCTAAATGAAAGTGAACTAGCAGTTACCAATTTTTTTGTTCTTTCATGCAACTGTTTCTCATTACGATGAAAAAAAAAATCCATAATGAAATTTTTTTTTTTTTAAATTTGTATTACTATATTACATGAAATTATTTAGAATTTAAAAAAAGTTTAATAATTTATTTAATTGATCATAAAGTCTTGTTATTTATCATTAATGCAACAGTAGCAAAATGAGCATACTACACATTGTCAAAACTACTTAAAGAAACGTATCTAATGCATTTCATGTTTGCATATTGCAATCAATATTTAACACTTTTTTTTTACATGTAATATGCAGATGTAAAATAAATATCACTTTAAATGACATACAAATATGTACACTGAAATTTCTTTTTGCCATGAGATGTTGCTTTTCATTACATGCAATAGATATGTTCTTTGAAATGACTTAAAAAATTTTCAAGTAATGCAGTTGAACTATTTAAATAAATATTAAAGATACAAATCTTTTCCAGTTTATTTGTATGCAATTTTTGGAATTGTTTTTTTAAACAGAAAATACATTTTATGCTGAATACAATTTTTTTTCTTCGGTTCTACACTTTTATACATATGCAATAACAATATGAGATGGTTTAAATAGAGGAAATAGATCATTTTTAATTTAGCTTTAATAATTTTTGATCATTATAAGTTCATTATTATAAAATCTTTTTTTTTTTTCCAAAATAAACAATTACCATAATAAATTATAATATAATGGTTACTTTTGCAGCAAGCAAAGTAGTTAGTCAAAAAATTTAATCCATAAAAGTGAGTAGAGTGTAGTTTTTAAATTGATATATGCATTTTAAAATTTAATATGGTATTAAAGTATTTGGTTGTTGCATGTCATTAAAATATGTTGATTATTTATTATATTGAATGAAACACTGGACAATGAAAATTTTTATTTTGGATATATCATCAATGAAGAACTGATTGTCTTGCAAAGATGCTGGTTGAAAATTAAATAAAATATTGTACATTCATTAATCGTACTTTAAATTTACAAACAAAATATTGTATACAGCACTAATATTATGAATTGTATTGTGTATTATGAATAAACTTCTGTAGGTTCAGTATGAATCATCATTTTGCTTTTGAATAATAGTTGATAACCATTCTATGACATCATCAATCTTCAAAAAGGCTGACAAGAGTACAAATTGATGATCACTACTGTGAATTTTTGCATAAAGGTCATGCACTAAGTGGGGTATAGGTGCTTTAGTCTGAATAAAAGTAGGATATGTACTATTAGATTGGAATACTACCTGGTGTTTGTTGATTGTTTTCATAATGATTCTAGAATAGTAATCCCCACTGTTAATGCAAATATCTAGCTTTGATAAGATTACCAATAAAATGATGTTTGATACACAAAAATGTGTTTAATTAGCTACCCATATAATATCTTGAGAACAAGACAAAAGTCGCTTCCAGCTTTCATCTAGTAGATTAATATTTTATTTGCAAGTTAATAAAATGACTTTTTGAAAGACAGACTTTGGATTCTTACAGTATATACATACATGAAATTTATTCTTCATAATTGAAGTTTGCATTATATCATTTTTATATATAATGTATTTTCACCAATTCCTTGAAAAATCAAAAATTTATTCTAATCAATATATATTATAAATATGAGAATGTTATTTAAAAGAATGTTTTGACAATTATATTTATAAATCAATCTCAAATTTAAAATATCATCACAAGGTTTTATTCTCAATATTTAAATTAGTTAGATTTAACATATGTACACACCTTTTACTAAACATAATGACTAAAGCTTATTTAGAATTAGCAAATTATTTTTACAAATGTAAAAAAAAAGTCATTATAAACTTTTATATGGAATTATTTTCAATTTTTAATCTCCAAAATGGTTGGAAATATAACTGTTTTCCTTGCAATCTCAAGAGTTAAAAAAATAACATTTTCACATCAGATCAATAAAACAATTCTATAACAATAAATTTTTTTTAAATATTTCAAAAAACGACAAGTCTATTAGCTTTGAACAGTTACAGTATTATCAATTTTTTTTTTTTTTTGGATTCGTACATATTTTTATAAACTATAACATTGATTAATCAAGTTCATACACCAGATAAAGTTTTTGAAGATTACATTTATCATGCAGCAAATATTTTTCACACAATTGGAATTCTTTTATTTTTTTTCTATTACTACTAGTAGTTGATTGTTCTTTTGCTTTTATTGTTCTAGGAAAGCAGCATACTCCACGGTTCAACTTTAACCATGATTAAATTTTGTAGCATGCAATTTGCATTTGTATATAATGCAAGCATAGCTAGTATAAATGAAAAAAAAAAACCTTTTAAGGTTGAGAAGATAAACATATTTAAAAAGCTATATTACAGAAACGTTTATTTGTAGTTGGATGTCTTGATTGATCTAAAATTGGTTCATTCCATCACATTAGAACAAAGTCAAATATCAAGACTAATTGGAAAAAATGATTTGGTCATCTAAAAACATGCAAGATTTATAAAAGCTCATCCAGAATTAGCTCATTGTCAATAATACCCAATAAAATTTTTAAAATTATCATATTCATTAAGTCCCAAGAAGTGTTGTGTCTCAATACATCATAGATACTTTATATTATACTCAAATAGAAATATGAAAAAAAATCTTAGTCATTATAAATCTAAACTCATTCAAATGTTTTTATTGTAGATAAAAATAGAATTTAATATGCAGAACAATTAGTGTCAAAATTTTATTCAAATGAAAATGAAATGAAGCAGAATTTAAGTAAATGTAGACAAAATTACAATTTCTAAAAGCTCTTGTTTTTCTCTATTTAACTCCATGATATTGCAGTAATTCATAATGGAAACCCACATTCACACAATAAATACTCTCGACAAAATAGTCATCTTCATTAAAATATTGTTTTGATCTTCAACTTATAGCTGGATTGAGGAAAAAAAACTCAAATTTAATATAAGTAGTCATCTATTATAGATATGGATTTTTGTTAGACATTCCGTCTAAAGTGGTATTGAAAATAATTTTTATTTGTGGGGTAGATGAAACATTAAAATGAAAAAAAGGGGTGAAAATATGAAATTCTCAAATGTGTTATATTTTTAGGGAAAAAATTCTAATAACACTATTAATCTTAAGAAATTTGTGACTCCTAAAACATTTTAAATATTAAAAAAAAAAAATTCAATAACATTATTAATCTAAAGAAATTTGTGTCTCCTGAAATATATTTAAAAAAAAAAAGCTATATGTAAAATCAGATACATACAAATTGAATAACTTAAAAGTACATTAACATAATTAAATTTGATTCATGTAATGCAGAAAAAACAATAAAACTAGATCAAAACAGCTGTAAAGCACAGGTATTAAGAATAAACTTCAGTAAAAATTTATGCTAGACAGTAAAGGAAGGAAGGCAATTTTTAGTATTATTTCAAGGTTTTTTTCTTATTTAAAAATAAAAAATTAAATTTTTATTAGTATATTTTTTGAAAGAAACATGAATACTTTCTATAAAAAAATTGAAAAATTTTATTTCTATTGATAATTTCACTGCCCGTAAAATAACTTTTATTTCAAAAGATCATTTTAATAATACATTTAAGTTTTTCAGCCAATCATGATTTACACTGACAGTTGCATATACGAAAAATTGTATATTTTAAATCTTGCTTTAATATTCTATTAATCCAGAAAATAGTTAGTGTTAACCAATGCAGTGGACAGACTATTTATGAATATTTCCACTAGTAAATATATATTTTAATAATTAAACAGACAACATAAATGACCATGCTTGATATATTAGTTTTTCTTTTGTAGCTCTACTGATAACTCAAATGCAATGTTGATAAATTTTGAGAGTAAAGAAGTTATGCCACCTATTAGAAGATATTAGAATAAATTAATATTTATAAAATATATTTTAAGTATGTATATATTGAAGCAGATGACTTGATGCTCAGATCGTGCTTCACAGCCCACTTACAGTCTCCTACCACCAAACCATGTTTAAACCCATCCTTACGCGCATATACATATTTACTAACATATATTTTCCTTTGCTTAAACATAGCTGACATAGATATTTATATATCTTAACGTGCAATAATTTAATAAATAAATGTTTAATGTTTCTTTAATGTGTATGCATGCATAATGGATAAACATATATATTTTAGTGTGGGGAGACTGATAATAAATCGTCTTAATAATTATATTATTCATGTATTTAAAAGTTATATATGAAATTTATTATTTTTTTATATTTAATTTAGGAGTCAGAAAATGATGCAATTCTTTTAAAAAGTTTCTCGAAAACAATTACTTGGAAAAGCTCATTAGTTAAAAGTAAAAGATTACAATTTGTAATAGTAAAATAAATCCACTAGTGGAAATTTTATCCACGCCAACTTGTTTTAAAATCATAAGACTTATTTTAAAACAATCGTTCGAGAAACTTGTAACAGAATTGCATTGTTTCGAAAAGACTTACAAAACAAGAGATCCGGTCAGCAGATTTTAGCTTGGCTAAAGTGCACAAATTGCCCCAGGTCCAGCAGATAGTTGCTATGCTACATCACCAAAAAAGGAGTATAAATACTGCTGGATTTGAATCCAACGAGAGGAGACAGCCAAAATTAACGATGGTATACAGAATCCACGCTAAATTTAATCTTCATCCAATGTGCAGTGAGTAGAGGAAACTTCAGCTTCCCCTCTGTTCCAACATGCTAGTTCCCGTAAGAAAAGCTCCGGATCCCGTGCCTCAAATGTCTATTAATTAAATCATTAAAAATGCTACCTGTGATGCCTTATTCCAAAACTAGATCTAGTGTATTAACGCCGATGAACACTTCAAACATCAAGGACTGCTACTATTTACAAAAGGTAAAAGAACTTTAGCCGCTCTATGATATTAAATTCCGCATTCTATAACAATAATCCTCACGCTCTACTCTTAATATCTTATGTAAATGTTTATATTTCATGTAATTTTATTTAATATAACTCTATATAACAATCTATTTTATCAAGCCTCCATTCAAAATGTTTTCTTTTTATTATTTCCATGCGGCAATCATATTTTATTTCGTTATTATATTATATATTTTTATGTCTTAAAATGCCAGTAATATTTCACACTCGCTAGCATGTAATTCCTTTCTAGTTTTTCCTACCCATCACTTACAGGGTAATTAAGAACTCATTTTAATTAAAACAAGTCTTATTCGACTTATGCAAATGCTGGCGAGTTTGGAAAAACAAAATAATTATCCTATAAATTGTTGTAGGAAAACAGATGATCTGTTTTTCTAAAAAAAATGTCTTTTATCCTTTTAAAATGCACTAATCCCAACCGTAATGTATCTTATATATGTAAAATCTAGTTATCATCCCAGTTATTTCCACCACCACATTTGTTTCCATATAAACATATTTATTTCTAATAATAGCATTATTTTAACTGAAATTTGTATTTATTAAACAGTGTGGGAAGTTATAAATAATTTAAAGTAAAAGGGAATCTTTATGTCTTGAAACTTATGTAATTTAATTAATTTGAATCATCCATGCCTGTTTAGCAATTAGATCATACCATTACGTAGGATATTCTATAATTTATGGGCATTAAATAATTAAAATAGTCTTTAAAGCTATATATATTGTTATCCCAAGCGTTGCGTGCATATAGGCAAATTCATTTCTATATTATATATTCGTGCTTCTCTTTCCTATGGAGGTATCGCAAAGTTGAACCCCATTATCGTTCTCAGAGTCCAAGAACCAGGCTTAAACCCCCCTGGGGACTCATTTGGTCGCTAATGCGTACTTTATATGGGAATCACTCTGGAAAAACCAGCCCAATAATTGCATCGCCGACCGCTCTTTGTTCCTGAGCCGATTCTGCTAACGTCGCAGACTTATATCGGTATATTTCGCAAAATGAATTCCATGAAGCACATGTTCGGATCTGTGACTGGATCACATCAAAGACACCGCCATGCACATAGCACTTTTCTGTTGTATTTCTAATAAACCCATGAACATCCATAAGCTGTAATGTTGTGATTTTTGCTAAACAGATATCTATGTCCATTATTTAAAATGCATGTCATTGCGACGACATTATTATTTATATTCATTAGCTATCCCACACATGTCTGCCACTTTATAAACCAAATTAATAACTATATTTGTGTACAAATCTAATGTTTCGTTATCAAATTATGATTATCTTCAAGTCGGTTAAATGCTATTTTGTTCTTTCTGGGGGTGTAGTGGCACTTCAACATTATATTTCTTAATAGCGCTAAATTTGATATTCATCGTTATAGTATATATTATTGGCATAGCTGCAACTATCAATAAAGACATCTATTAAATGTAATTCTTAATGTACCAATCAACCGTAATATTATTTCTCTGACCCACTGTTATGTAATCTTAATGAGCCAATGATCAATTAATGATGACATGCGTTTATGTATGTTTTGTTAAAATAATAAACCTTAAATATATATATTATAACATTTCCGAATCATTGTATTTTCTTTTATTTAAGTAAATATTTTTATTAATAAGTTATGCTTCTACTGACTAGATGATCTCTGCTAATATATAATTAATATGATAGATTACGATCTCTATTATTTCTAAATTGCGTTTCATACTAAATATCCCACCAATAAAATTAACTTAGTCTTTTTGTGTCTCCGATGTGAGATGCCAGCGTGCTCACAAGTTGGTAGATCTGGGAAATAGGCAAATAGGGCAGAATTCATGAGTGTTCCTGACTTATGTATCTTGCACATGATTGGATTCGAGGTACTTTTGCCTAGATGCTAGATCATGTTATGTGAACATACAAAACCTTCCAGTACAATAAATATAAAAGTAAACATGATTTCAAACAATTAAATAAAATTCTATGTTCTTAGGATTAATAGATAAATTTTACACTACCTTCAAAGTAAACTAGGTTTAAACAGACAACACTAATTTAAAATTGTTAAATATCTATTTACTCATTTGTAACAATATTTGGTAATACACCTCAATATCTATTCTGCCCCCCCCCCCATATTTTTCTTTCAATTGCATTTATGAATAAAAAAAAAAAACTAATTTAATATTAGTTCATTTTAGACTAATTTCATTAATACTAAAATTTATCTTAAAAATAAGTTAACCTTGCAAATGTAATAAAAACAACATTACTGTTATCAACATAAAATGTTTCATTTTAGTTTTTTTTTTCATGTGACATAGCATCGGCTGGGAAGCAAAACCGCTAATCCGGGACAACTGCTTGTAAGGCAGATCAGATGTGCTGACCTCTCGACCACCAATGCCTGACAGTTTCATTTTAGTTTTCAGTTTAAAACAATGTATCTAAGAAAAAATGTTTGTCTGAAAATCTTTTTGTTTTGAACAAATTTTGTTGCAATCACAAATTCTAAAAATACAAGGTAAAAAAAAACCAACAAGATAATAAATTTATTGAAAAAGTATTTACTGGTCAATATCAAATTAAACTTCAGCAGGTTAAATTTACTTTAAAAGTTAAATATAGTCGGTTCTCTTCTTTCATACACATTTTGTATTTTCTATTTTTATCTACATATATATGTATCACAAAACACACATGCTTTCATGTAATAATTCTCTTTTTCATCGACTATTAGTCACTAATCCCTCTCCACCTCTCGGACATTAATCATGTTTATTTTCGGTGTCACAGATACTTATACATATGTAGTGTAAAAAACCTGACATAAACTTTTAAAATGTATTATTTTTTAAATGCAATGGAAAATTATTGTTGTAATTTAGTATTATTAAATATTAAAGTGGTAAAATTCTCCAGTTAAATTATTGTTTTGCATTTCTTGTTAACGAAACCGATAGATTAAGTACAGGGAGGTATCTTTTTCTTGGTTATAAAAAAAATATTGCTTGTATTATAATTGATTTGTCTGTTTGCAGATTAAGGTGTTGTTTAAATGGCAAACAATGAAATCACTTCTGCAGAGATTCATACCCTGTCACTCCAAAGCAAATCCAGGGAATATATTGCACAGGCCATCTTGGTCTAAATTGTTATTTAAATAAGTTTTCAGGCAACTAGAAGAATTAACTAGGGTCTATAAAAAACTACTACAAAAATATTTTTTGCCTATAAATTCGTTTCCCTCGTTAGTAAGAGAAAAAGTTAATCAAAAATTCATGTCTGTTAGTTTTTTTAGTTTTATTTAAATAAGCACGTATTGTGGTTATATAATAATTTATCAATCTACTTTTTAAAAAACTTAATATTCTTGTAAATATAATTAATAAAACTTGCATTGATGACCCTTCAAAGAAAACTTAATCTAGTTTTGTCAGATGTTCTGAAAACGGCGAATCTTTTGCTTCAATCGGTCATTCCTATAATTTAAGCCCAATGACGTGTTCAATTGTGAAGAGCAAGAAAAAAAAGTACAATTCAATTATCTCTTGATAAATTTATCAAGAAACATCAGATACTAACCAATAACCCTTTTTGATGATTTTTTTTTTTACATTGCTCTACTTTCATTCATTTCAACATTAATACATATTTCAGAAACCAATTAGGTATGAAAGTAGAGAGCTGTCTGCATATTCAAACAAAAGCAGTATTTAACTACCACACACAAGGAAATAAATTTTAAAAAAAAGTAAATACAAATAAAAAAAATTTTTTTCAATATCTATGGATGTGAAAAAATTGTCTCTTTGTTTGAATACTGATGACATCTAAGTACAATATTACTCTAACCTTTCTTGGCAGATAGTGCAGTAAAGGTGTTGATGTTGCAAATGGAAGACTGCTTTTATGATGAACTATAATGCTTATTTTAAACACTTTGAAGACTAAAAGTAGAATTAAAATGTTTTGATTAATATTAGTTCTTAAAAAAGTGTTAAATATTAGTATATTCAGTACAAAAATCAATTTAAAAATTAAAAGATTATACTTTTAATAAAAGAAATAAAATATACTTAGTATACAAGACCAATTTTCTTTTTCAACAGTGATTTCTGCTTTTAGAAAAATTGTACTTTACATGTATTTATTTTTCTCTAACTATAAAATCTAATTATTTGATGCAGTTATTCAAAATTTGAATGAAAATTTACAAAAAAGAATAAAGATATTTGTAAACTTGAAAAATGCAACTTTATATCAATTTATTTACACTTATTATTTTGGAAAATTAATTTCAATATTTGTACTTTCTGTAGGCAATGTATTCATTCACACTTTATTTAAAAAGTTTTTTTTTTTTACAGCAGCAATATCAGCATCTCTGGTAAACACGAAGAGCCAATTGTTATAATAAAAAATGCCTACAATTATAAAAAAAGCCTCACATCAATATTTTAATGTTTCTACAATTATAAGTTGAATTTTAATACTCAAAAACCTCGGCCATTAGTCATCTCCATATATTAACAGAGATAATGGTTTGTTTGTGCAATCACATTTCCATCCTTTAATTACACACACATTTCCAACACAATTTTTTTCATTTTATTAAACTGAAGTCTACAAGAATAAAGAAAACAATGAGAAAACCAGACTTTGTAGGCTGACAGTGCTTAATTATAAACTTTGGTTATGATGATAAACTGCATGAAGCAGAAGTTCCAGCAAAAAATTGTTTGTTTAGGCAGACTTATTTAGGTCTCCCTAGTACAGAAGTGGAAAGGCTTAGAAAATATGATAAATGGGCCATCTCAGTCTGCCTAGATTGTCAAACCTAATGGATAACTATAGTGGGGAAAAAAATATGAATAATAGTAATAAAGCAGAATGCATTGATAGTACTTAAGATAAATAGTATAGATCTAATTATTTTCTAAATATGGGTATTCTCAAGGTACAAGATTACTGTAGTGGTGGCTAAGAAGTTGCCAAAATAGTTATTTTGGGAAACTCATCTTCCAGAGGAAAATGGTATAATAGGCAGATGGCTACAAGGTTTTATGGAAGAGCAGATGAGCAAGTGGAAGAATTGTTCATGTTGGATTTGCAGTTAAAATTTCATGCTGTACTAATGAAAGCCTAAAGCTATTAAAACCTGTTTTATAGAATGGTACTAATGCTCATTTTATTAGTGCTTATGCTCCAACATTAGATTCAAGGTAAAAAAGTTTTTATTTCTTGTATTACAATAAAACCATAAAAAAGTTAAATTTTTCATCTTGGAGAATTTAATGTGTGCATTGGTACAAATAATAGTTTGCCAAAAACTTTAAAATAATATTGGAGGTGCAAAATCAAATGGGTTTATTGAATTTTTGAATATCATGGAATGACAATCACAAACACAGTTTAAGCTGAAAAACCACCATAAAAGAACATGGATGCATCCATGGTCAAAATGATGAAGTTTAATAAATTACATTAGAGTTAGGAATCAAAATAAAAGTTCATATTATAAAAGCACTTACAAATGCATATTGTTGAAACAATCATACATTAATATGCTTTAATATTAAAATGATAGTTTAAAAACTTACCTTTTTCTTTTTTTTTTTTTTTTTTTATCTTAAACAAAAGTCAATTCCATAATGATTGGGTGGTTGATCATTCTAGATCATTTTTGATGCACATAAAGCAACATGAATGTGGTTACCAAATCCTGAAAAGACATTTTCTTATAGGACAACAATGAATATGAATAAGTAAAACAATTATATTTATTTTGGGTAGTAATAC